>CM023481.1:137672229-137796896 GCA_013339685.2 Hyalomma asiaticum | reverse complement strand
GTAGAAGTTCATTACTTATGTTCTATTAAAGGGTCATTCGCATGCCGTAGACTTCTCCATAGGACAAGGTATTATTACATGGCTGCACAATAAAAAAAAAAAAAACACGTGCAAGGAGAAGTGTAACGTCAAGAACGCTACTCGATTATCCAAACATAAGTAATTAGTTGCTGTATATATACTGTCGATTATGCTGGATCTAGACCCAATCACAGCGCTTAGTCGCGTTTTGTTAAATCAATGGCCAGTGTAATATATCCCTATAACGTCCCACACTGCCTTCCCGCGTGTCGTTTTAAAAACAGTCAAGATGTCCATCGTGCGCAGGATTTTCCGTTTGCAAATGTTCACTGCAGCTCCTGTACCTGCTGGGCGCACCAGCGAAGGAGCAACAAACCTCTGCTTCCGTACCATTCTGCTCACACAAGACCGTCGTACAGGGAGGTATTGTAAATCTATGCTTCCGCAATGCCTTACAAAAGTCATGCCCACACTTAATGGCCTCTAGTTTTAATGAGCAATCTGAACGACTTTTGAATTCAGGCTACCCTCTCACATTCAGGTTTCAGCCGCGGAAGCTTTGCTCAAGAAGCTTAATATCTCGAAACAGCTAGGTCGCATCACAAGACGAGTCAGTGAGGCCGCAGAAGTTTGTCGTACTTACATATAATCACGGTGTTTCCAGGAACTTCAAAAAGGTAGGCGCAGGGGCCAGTGTAAAAGTCTTTTCTGCCTCGAAAAACTGCCCTATACTTGAATGATTCAAACGCAAGTCTGATTGATTTGTGGGGTTTAACGTCCGAAAACCAGCTCTGGCTATGAGAGACGCCGTAGTGGAGGTCTCTGGAAAAGTCGACCACCTGGGGTTCTTTAATATACACTGACATCGTGTAGCAAACGGGCCTCAACATTTCGCCTCCATCGAAATGCAGCCGCAGCGGCCGGGATTCGATCCCGCGACCTTCGGATCAGCAGCCGAGAGCCATAACCACTATACCACCGCGTCGGTGCCGAACGGAAGTCTGAGAGGTACAAAAAAGATCACTTCTTCACTTGTGCAACAAATGTTGTCCATCGTATACCTCTGTCATGTGGCAAGCAGTATATCGGACAAACAGGCCGCGGCATTAATGTTGGGCTCCAAGAACATGCTTGTAATGTCAAAAATGGTCACGACGGTTTCTTCGCCTTGCACAGCAACACGTGTGGCTGCAAGCCGCTTTCTTGCCAGAGCACCATGATAGGAAAAAAGCAGAAATAGGCTGACGAGAGAAATTATTAAGTGGATTCATAGATTAGGGCCAAATTGACCTTGCAAAGTGCGTGAGCACTCCCTCCCTTGGTCAGTGTGAAGAAGTCAAATTTCTCGAGATCGTAAAATGTTCGCCTATGGCAGTTGTGTGTCCCTTGAGTTGGTTTGTTTTTCTCTGTATTATTATTATTATTATTATTATTATTATTATTATTATTATTATTATTATTATTATATTATTATTATTATATTATTATTATTATTATTATTATTATTATTATTATTATTCCAGATTAAATACGTGTACGCTCTCCGAAATAAACGATGTTGAAAGGTATAGCGCTCGTTTTGTTCCTCCTTGTCCTGGGTGAAAACTTTTGCGTTAGGTGAACAGTCATGCGTTACCAACGAGCCAAACTCCACACACTCGTCACCTATATTTCAGTGCGTCTACTAGAGCATAGGTAAATTTTGTTTTGTTAAACATTGTTCTCAGTGTTACTGATCTTGTTTGGAATAGTGCACTGCCCTTTAATTTGTAAAAGTTTTTATCGCGATAAGGATTAGGGAACCCTACCGGTGAATCTTAGTAGAGATCGAGAAGAAATGGGCGTGGGCAGGCCATGTAATGAGCAGACAATATAACCGTTTGTCATTAAGGGTAACAGAGTAGATCCGTAGAGAGGGCAAGCGTGGCAGGGTATGGCAGAAAGTTAGGCGAGCAGGTGAGATCAAGAAATTTGCGGGCAAAATGCGGTCGCAGTTAGCACAGGACCGGGTTAATTGGAGTGCTACGGGACAGGCCTTGGCCCTGTAGCGGGCGTAGACAGCTTGCTGCTGCTGCTGCTGCTGCTGCTGCTGCTGCTGCTGCTGCTGCTGCTGCTGCTGCTGCTGCTGCTGCTGCTGCTGCTGCTGCTGCTGCTGCTGCTGCTGCTGCTGCTGCTGCTGACAATACCGTAGTATTGTGACAAGTTCTCTTCTGTTTATGAGTCTTGGCACTGGTCGTGTAGGATGTCGGCGAGAGTACGCCTTTTACGCTCGAAAGGTATATTCGCGGGCCATGAAACCTTTCCGGAATGGAACTTCGCCGAAGGGATATTACTCCTTTGTCGTGTGTCACTGCACACGGATGCCTTTCCGGTGGCTGTCCCCAGCTAAAGTACTTTAGCGTGCCCATGTGACAGGAATAGAAGGCGGATTAGGGAAAAACGACCAGTAATTACTAACTGCAGACGGTTTACAGATATTCAGTTACTTCCCATACTTATTTTCATATTTTATTTAGGAATACTGGAGAGTCGCTTGACTCCAAGCAGGAGTGGAAACAAAGGAAAAAAGTACATGAAAAGAACACATCGAAAGGGAATAACAACCGTAAGCAAGGAATGAAGCCACAAAGCACCGCGATTCAAACAGTGCAAGAATACGCTTTCACTAACGCACTTTCTTCATGTTTATTCCAAGGGTTCGGGAAAACTGAATATTTGAATGCGTTTGGAGCGCTGTATCCCCGGGTCGTCTTGGCATTATCGAAACGAGCGCTTGTCGCTTGTGCGCTGGACGTAGCATGTAACGCAATTGTTATTGTTAATTTGCATTATACTGTGATACATGAAGCACAAGTGTTTTAATTACATTCGGTACGTCACATTTTCAGTATGTCCCATTGCATACACTTATCCCGCTATGAATGAAAAAAAAAAGTAAAGCTAAAATCAAGCTTTGTATCCGAGACCTTGACGCAAGAGAGATGCTTTAGTGTTATCTGCAGACGTGCATAGACGCAGGGCTTTCATTTTCTGTTTTTCATGTCCTGTGTGTATACCACGTTCCTTTCGTCATATTGCACGTGTCAGCAGTAATTGATCAGACGATTTTTCACCAGGTGTTCCTTATACTACGATACAGTGGTTGTTTGTAAGCGAATCAAATGAAATCTGAGTGCATTATCGCTATATTCCAATAGAATATCTTTCGTATAGTCAGCGCAGCCTTATTACCATTATTGTTAAATAAATCTGAAGCTCCAGTCCTCGCCATGAAGTTTCCTCTTCGCATTTCACCTTATAGAGCATGGTTTATTACAAGCCAAAAAGAAAAAAAAGATGAAGCGGGGGAGCACTTAACTGAACAGGTTATTTACCAAATTCAGGCACTTTGATCATGCGGTCATTTTATTATGATGGAGAAGAGGGATCAGGGGTGCGTGCAGCTTGCGTGGTCTTGTCTTTTGTCTAACCAACCTGCAAAACAAAAACTAGATTTATACTTACCAGCTGCACTACCAACAGGGGTTTACCCAAGAATTGAAATAAGGGATATGTCCTAATGCCAAGGGGGTTGTGTGAAGCGACAAATATTTTTAATTTGGTACGAACTATAAATGGTATGTGGTGCTTTAGAAAAAAAAAAAAAGAACCCGCGGGGTGGGTGGCTGGGGGGTCCAGCATTCGTGGCATATAGAAGTCCTTTAAAAAACATCCTACGTAAGAACCGGGAGGTTTTCGCATGGCGAGAGAGGGCTACATTAGACAGATCTTAGACCAACACAGTATTCTTTCTAAACCTGCATTTTCGATAGTCAGTTTCGGAGCAATAGATTTATTTTAGCAGATCGTGTGAAGGCCGAGGTAGCCGAGGTTTCCCTTCTTGTTGCTCATTTCGCGCTAAAGTCCCTACGCTGGAACGTGAATATAAAGCACGTATACGTATTATTTTATTTCATTTTTTTACATATATCGGCAGTTGAGCTTCGTACGATTTCTTGGAACTTCATGTGCTTAGTACTTGAGCAGTATTTCATAAACAACACATCAATCCCAATGTTTGCGTCGACGAAATTTTAAATATGGACGTGCAGGCGTCGCTGAGACAGCGAGACGATTGAGTGCATGAACTTTCTCAAGGCCATGTCGCCATCTGTATTCTCGCGTCTTCCTTTTTCTTTTTTGTTTTTTTTTTCCTGCTTACTTGGCCAGCCATCCTCGTAGGGACTGTCATGTTTTGCAAAGTGTTCTGCTTAGCTATTGTCGGAGGGCACATCATTTACTGTCACACAACGAAATATTTCTTTCTCTCTCTCTCTCTCTCTCTCTCTCTCTCTCTCGCTCTGTAGTGCCCCTCGACTTCTTCATCGCGACTCCCAAATCCGTAAAATCGTACGATGGTACAGGCGTCACAACTCCGGTCGGGCAAGCTGGAGTTACTTGAAGCGCACATGCCGCCAGATGTTCTCCTGATGTTCCCGGTAGCCGGACGAGACACTGGGTGAGTGACGTCTGCGTCGCAGACACTTCGGCCTGGGGCCGCTTCTAACAACCGCCACACCATGCAGCTCTTTGCCCTTTCGAAAAGACGCAGCTGGACCCACTAAGCACGGCTGTAAAATTGGCGTGCAACGGTTGGGTCGCCCAGCGAAAGTTGTTGCTTTTTGCTGGCTGGTTTTCCTGCACGCTTCTGCCCTCGTCTCGTATACCTCTGGTGGGAAGCCGCCACCGGGTTTTCGATCGACAAAAAGGCGTCGAAAAAAAAAAATACCATAGTACTGACACTGCCGTGATATCGTGAGGCGGGCTTTACCGCAGAAACTAGGAGACGGCGGATACGAGTGGTCAGAGCGAAGACGAGAAACTAGGGAAATACAATTACGTCGGATTTATACAGGGCGTGGGAACACCAAAAGTACACACTTGGTCCCTTCTCGTTCTGTCACGTTTCAGGATACACGTTCAACGATCTCGCACAAGGTGTCTCCAAAACAAAGCTACGTACCGCTTTGCCAAATACTATAGATTCACGTCTGATCATTCTCGCAATGCACGTCGCCTGGGAATTGAAGGAACGTGCTTTCCCACAGATAAGACCAATTAGCTAGGAAAGTGAGCTCTACCGGTGTGTTCTCCGGAATTTTAAGCCGATCGGAAGGGCTTGAATGAATGGTGCTTTGCACGTAGTGACCTTCGGAAGATGACCTTGGAGGGTCAAGCACTGTCGCATATAAGAGAGAGAGAGAGAGAGAAAACGGGAGACAACGGAGAGTCAAGGGCGATTGTTGAATTGGTTAGTTCGTTCTGCTAGCGTGCGGCCGAAGGCATTTGATTGGAATGCACCGTTGGCAGCGCATGCACTATATAACATTTTTTTTACGAATCGAAGGCGGTACAATCCCAGAGTAAATTTAACAGCGAAGCTGTTTAAGGTCGAGGTAGGTGCGTAAGGTGCGATGTTCGCAGTTAAAGGAGTACTGACACGATTTTGCGGCGGTGCAAAACATACATTTTTCGTTTTCTAGTCATGTATTGTTAACGTCCTCCGCACGGGGAAGCCAGGAAACACGTACAAAATATTTTAGTTTGGTTTTAAAGTTTTCGTCGAACAGCACCGCAAGCCAGCCCCAGCGCAATGGACACTGCGATGACGTATAAACAGTCTCTCAAAAATCGCTGAAATTGCTGTCAGAGTCGCTGCACGACCGTGAAATTGTCGTTGTTTGCGTGCCACACGTATAACTGACCACAGACGACAGAGTTGCAGCGACGCTATCACGAATTTCTGTCCCTGCGTGACTTAGACGTACGTCCGATTCTGTCGACACGTCACTAGGAAACCGCCTCCCCGAAATCGAAACCGAAAGTGCGCTTTTAAGGGAGCCGTATTAAAAATATATTCATTCCGTTGCGAGGCACCATGATACTCTTTTGAGGGTTCTTCACGCCAGTGCTTTCACTTACAGCAACAATCCGAGAATGTCAAAAATTCGTGTCAGTACTCCTTTAACATGGGAGCTACCACGCAAAAAAAAAAAAAAAAAAGTGGATCCGCTTTGACCCACTACCGACACTGCTGCATGATAGCGATGAAGCGAAGTACAATATGAAAGGAGATAAAGTTAAAGAAGGAAGGAAATAGTAGAGAAGGAAAGGCAGGGAGGTTAACCAGTGTATGACAACCGGTATGCTACCCTGCACGAGGGGAAGGGGACAGGGGAGATTGAAAGGTGAAAGGAAAGAGGAAGAGAGAGAGAAAGTGGGCGAACATATAGCACATTCTCACAGTCAGTGGCAGCTGCATGGCACACGACATCACACATCGCTGTTACAGTCGCTTGTGCAAGTCTGTCGTCTTTAAGAACTGCAGCAGCGCCTTTGTCACCTTCAATTGTGATGTCTTGTGCGGTCGACATTCCAAAATGGCATCAACCGACATCCGTCGCAGGTCAAGGTGAGCGAGAGCGGACGCCAGTGATTGCCTCTGTAAGTCATAGCGAGGACAGTCGCATATGATGTGTTGTAGCGTCTCTTCACGAAGACAGGTGTCACAAAAGAGAAATAAAGAAAAGTCTATATGGTTGCGCAGAAGGGAGAAGCGGACCCGCGCTTGCTCTCGACCCACTATACCCTCATCCTTGCCCTTAGCGCGCTGCTGCATGACAGTGATAGCGCATAGAAGCAACGCAAGTGGAATGAACTCTGCTTAACCAGACTTCTCGCCTAGAAGCCACTGAAACTGCTCCATATGAATTTGCAAGCCTTCGTGGTTCTCGCGCCCGTTCACTGATCAAGGGAAGGGCGGAAGTACGCACGCGTGAAGCGAAACGCCCCTTCTGTAAATGAGTATTTCGAACTGGAAAACAAATGTTGTAGGAAAGCCTACGTAGAGATCACTAACCTTTTTAAATGCGGAGCATTTCTTAGTCGCACGATGTCGCGCTTCGGCGTCGGCGGCGCCGTCAACACCCCCACTGCGCATGCTCGGCTCGTCTCGTGCCGGCCCACCGGGCGTTCAGCAAGCCGAGCATGCGCAGTGGGGGTGCGGGCCTCTCCCCCGTACTCCTCTCCCTCGAACGCGGGCGGTGCGTATATAAGCGGCGGAGCGCGCCTTCGGAATTCAGTCAAGGGCGTCTTTGCGGACCTCTCCCCCGTACTCCTCTCCCTTGAACGCGGGCGGTGTGTACATAAGCGGCGGAGCGCGCGTTCGGAATTCAATCCATCGCTCGGGCAGCGGGACGCTTCTGCGAAACGGCAACGCCGAGCTGTGGATTCCGAACTTCGTGCACGAGAAGCAGCGGCGAAACGTGAGCAGCGAGCTTTAAGACCCCAGGTACGTGAGCGAGAAGCGGCGTGCAAACGTCGTCAACGAGACGCGGCTCCGGACGCCGCTCGTGGACGCAAGCGCCCACCTTGGTGCCGTCCAATACAACGACGGCACCAAGCAATAAAGACACACTTTAACTTTACACTCCTTGCCTTCGCTTCTCCTTCATTCAATAAATAAGAATAATAAAGACGAAATAACAATTAAGCATTTCCAAACCATACCCAATTACGCAACATTCACGCGATACCCCCCCCACTCTGCGACGCATTTACTCGAGTTCTCCCCGTGGGAAGATGCGGGCGGCATTTTTTTTTTTAAGTTTTTAAGCGGGAGGGGGGGGGAGGTCCATTCGCGGTATGCGGCGCGCAGATACCGACAATTAAATAAAGGCCATGGTACGTTTCAAAGTGGCAGTGCTGCAGCTTCTTGTTGCTTCGCACACACACGCATATATATATATATATATATATATATATATATATATATATATATATATATATATATATATATATATATATATATATATATATATATATATATATATATGGGTCATTCCACGCCAACTGTCCCAGCTGTGGCGCTCGACAAAAATGAACTTCTTTCGAAATATTCCAAAAAGTTACACGGAAGTCTGCCTTACTTCCACAGCCCTTTCCGGAAATATCTTGAGCAGGAAAAATTTTGTAAGCTCGTGAGGGTCATTTGAATTTCGGAAAACGGCGGAAAAGAAGGCGCCAGAAAGAAAATTCCTGAGAATCAACCCATCTGCCAATCGTTTTTAAATATGCATTT
The DNA here is from genome assembly GCA_013339685.2 of Hyalomma asiaticum. NCBI lineage: Eukaryota > Metazoa > Arthropoda > Arachnida > Ixodida > Ixodidae > Hyalomma > Hyalomma asiaticum. The sequence goes on along the minus strand of CM023481.1, from coordinate 137,788,756 downwards.
TTGAATTCTCATAGCATTTAACTTCGCTTATAAAAATGTTTCACAAATTATGTTCATGTTCCTCACTGCTTAGGACCGCGGTGAAAATGGTGAAATTGCGGCGCTTTTGCGAATTTTTTCCTGAAAGACGGTTTTGCAAGAAAACCTACAAATATTTTTGTGTAACTGCTCAGGAGAAGTAGAATAGTATAAAAAATTATTTTTGACTATGTGATATGCAAAGGCTCTGAAATAAATGTGTAAACTTGACAAAAAGGCCATTTTCTCCCATGTTGAGGCGTCAATCGCACCCTAAGGTGTCCCATGAAAAAATAAGCAAAACAGGGCGTGTAGTTGAGAAACGTAAGCGCTTTCGAAAGAGCGAGTTTCATCGAGGTAATTTTTGTATTCCTCGAGAAAAAAAATTTTTGAAGTTGAGTCCCACTACTGTCCTTATATTGCTCCGTGATTCGCCTTCTCCTTGGTTCGTGAGGGTCTAAGCCAACCACTCGGTTGGCTTAGACCCTCACGAACGAAACCACTAAGCTTTTCTTCACATCAGGATTTTGGCGGTTGCAAGCCGACTCATCATGCTCGAATAGAATATCTCAGTGTGTTAACATGTATTGTTTCTATATCGCGAGTATGTTTCGCCTTCTCAATCATAGCACACCACTGATACCTGTATAGAACAAAAAAGAACAATTTGAGTGCATCTTGACCCCCATCGTCAACCGTCGTTTACTTCAGCCGTCTTTCTTTTACCTTGGACGCCGGCTCTTTGTCTACCGTTGCTTGCTTGCAAGCTGACCGTGTCACTTTAAATTCGGGCTCCTAGTGGCGCGTGTGAAACGCTGAAATTGATTTGAGGCCCATTGTGAAACTACACCCGCAGGAAGTTGCATATGAATATTCACAGTAGCACGTGAGGTGCTCACTATCGGCTTAACTAAGTGTTCGTGAGTGTCGCGGTCGACATACATCTAGCATGAATACGCGGCGGGTCATCACGTGCTGCGCTGTCCATCGAGGCAATGACTTGTGTTTTCGTGGTTTGGATTCACTATGAGAGGCTACGCTGACGCCCCACTATTCTTCCTCGTTTCATTTTCAGCGAACTGCTTGTCACAGTAGCACGCTAAATGTACCTATGTTTATTATGGGGGCATCGCGGTTTCTACAATAAAGTTTTCCATCCATCCATTCCATCGCGGTTTCTAAGCCAACCGAGTGGTTAAATGTCTTCCTTTGTTATCGCCCTTTATATAAAAATAGAATGTTGCCATAGGAACGAAAAGATTCCAAAGCCATAAGCTGCGGACACGCCATCTCTTATTTTACGCGGCAAGGTGAATTGATTTGTATTGTCCTACAACATACTGTTAGGAGAAATCAAACCGCGGAGCGAAAACAAAAAAAAAAATCAGTTTGGAAATGTTTTTCTTAATGAAAACACAAATTACGTTGATAAATGTTACTGCTTTGAAAGTTCTTATGCTTCGCACGTACATACGCTTTACCGTTCATTATTTCTCATTGTCAGAGCAGCACGCAAAAAGTACCTTGTTTGTTATGGAGACTCGGTGGTTTCTAAGCCAAGCGTATGGTTAAAGGTACCCTGTGTTGTTATCGCTTTTTATAGAGGAAACAGAAGTTGAGGTGGGAACGAAAAGATAGAAAAACCACAAGCTGCTGATGCGCTACCTTTTACATTATGAGGCAAGGCAAGGTGGTTTGTGTTTCCCGCCAGCAAGCCATAAGGAGAAGGCGAATCACGGAGCAATATAAGGACAGTAGTGGGACTCAAGTTCAAAAATTTTTTCTCGAAGAATACGAAAATTACCTCGATGAAACTTGCTCTTTCGAAAGCGCTTACGTTTCTCAACTACACGCCCTGTTTTGCTTATTTTTTCATGGGACACCTTAGGGTGCGATTGACGCCTCAACATGGGAGAAAATGGCCTTTTTGTCAAGTTTACACATTTATTTCAGAGCCTTTGCATATCACATAGTCAAAAATAATTTTTTATACTATTCTACTTCTCCTGAGCAGTTACACAAAAATATTTGTAGGTTTTCTTGCAAAACCGTCTTTCAGGAAAAAATTCGCAAAAGCGCCGCAATTTCACCATTTTCACCGCGGTCCTAAGCAGTGAGGAACATGAACATAATTTGTGAAACATTTTATAAGCGAAGTTAAATGCTATGAGAATTCAAAATGCATATTTAAAAACGATTGGCAGATGGGTTGATTCTCAGGAATTTTCTTTCTGGCGCCTTCTTTTCCGCCGTTTTCCGAAATTCAAATGACCCTCACGAGCTTACAAAATTTTTCCTGCTCAAGATATTTCCGGAAAGGGCTGTGGAAGTAAGGCAGACTTCCGTGTAACTTTTTGGAATATTTCGAAAGAAGTTCATTTTTGTCGAGCGCCACAGCTGGGACAGTTGGCGTGGAATGACTCATATATATATATATATATATATATATATATATATATATATATATATATATATATATATATATATATATATATATATATATATATATATATATATATATATATAGCCGAAGGGAGGGGGTCAAGGACTCGTTTATCTGTTAGAAACAAGTTCATGAATTAAGAGATAGGAAGACGGCCGAGTGGGTCAAAGAACAAACGGGGGTCACCGACATAATAAACGATGTTGCAGAAAAAATGAACATGGGCAGGCCACGTGATGAGAAGGTTAGATAATCGATGGACAGTTAGAGCGACGGAATGGATACCAAGAGAGGGTAGGCGTAGCCGTGGGCGAGAGAGAGTAAGATGGGGGGACCAAATTAAGAAATTCGCAGGCATCAAATGGAATAAGCGCGCGCAGGACAGGCAAGGATGGAGAGCATTGGGAGAGGCCTTCGTCCTGCAGTGGACATAGGATGATGATGACGACGATGATGATGATGACTGAACCAACAAACACTGAAGCCCAGGAAAGCATAGGGGAAATTCTTCAAGTTCCTAATTGTGGTATTGTAATTTTTGAGTAAGTGGAAAGAAAGTTAAGTGTATATATATATATATATATATATATATATATAATATATATATATATATATATATATATATATATATATATATATATATATATATATATATATATATATATATATATATATATATATATATACTGATAAGACACGCTTTTGTTTCGCCTTTTTTGTTCATTTCGGTATCGAAAATTAACAATTATTGATAGGGTTTTACGTGCCAAAACCGGCTATGTTCTTGAACATGCCCCGCAGTGGAGGGCTCCGGAGTAACTTTGATCACCTGGGGTTCTTTAACGCGCACCTAAATATAGATATGCAGAGGTGTCCCTTTGCATTTCTCCCCCATCCAAATGCGGTCACTGTGGCTGGGATTCGATCCCGCGACCTCGCGCGTCTTTAACCAAGCTGCGCTCTTAATAACAAGTTTGTGCTACTCACTGATCTCCACTATAGTTCCAGTGGAGGTCAGTGGTGCTACTCGCTAACTTGTGGTAAGCGCTTGTCACAACATTCACTACCTAACTAGTAACTGCAGGTAGTAAGTGACAAGGTAGTAGTGTTACTACCATGCCATTTACTACCTGCACTTATTGCCTATATGTAAGGGCAGTGACCAAGTTAGTAATTTTACTACCATAGCAGTCTGTATCTGACTTACTCCGATTCGGTTTATATAGGTACTGTTTCCTTTGCAATGCCAAGTCGATTATATATAAAACAGAATAAGATCAAATAAAAACGAAGCGGTACGGCACTGTCCGCTGACACTGATTGGTACTGACCAATCGTGATACATCGTGTTGCGCTAATTAATTATTGCTAATTAATCACGTGATTATCCCGATGCATACGCTGCACGACATGTTTAGGTGACTATGTAGATAGTCACCTAAACATGTCGTGCAGTTCGAACCAGGAATGACACACACTATCACACACAGATCAGAGCCTCTACGCGACATATGCTCTAACAACGATGTCAACATTATTTAAACATTGATAAATATTAAATTGATAAACATTGATAAATAACGTTAAAAAGATTCAGAGAAAAGCCGCAAGGTTTATTTTATCTCGGTGCTCTCGAGATCTCTCCGTTTCCGAAATGCTTCGGTTGCTTGAATTGCTAACGCTGGCTCAACGCCGGAAACTTACTAGATTTAAATTTCTATTCTTGTTATCAAAAGGCCATCTTAATATTGGAACCAGAACTTATCATGTTCCGAGACAACCCAGCAACGTCAGATCAAGCAATCGATTTTTGTACACGATTCCAAAATCCTATCTTGATGTGTACGCGTACTATTTTTCCCCCGAACGATAAAAAAGTGGAACGATTTGCCAGTGTCTGTATTAAATTCAACGATCATCGGAAGTTTTCAAGAGCGCATTAAAAACCTATCGTAAAATTTATTATTGCTAGTGTTGTATGTACATTGTCATGATGTTCGAAATTTCATCCTGCATTACTCATATTGCATATTATAGCACCGTCACAAAGTCTGTATGTATGTTGTTTTTTTCTATAGCTTCGTATTTTGTATTTGAAAGTATGTATTTCTTGCTGTTTCGTTTTCATTACATTGTACTTACTTTGTTTTTATGTCCTGTGTAAATTCACTGCACCCACCCTGTTACGGCCATGACGGCCAACAGTATTCGGAAATACATAAATCAAAATAAATAATTTATGGTCATACATTAAGATGCACATGTTGTACCGGTGAGTAGACATGGATTCAGAGTCAGTATTTTGGATCCAGGTTCCTACATTTTACTGTTTCCGTGTACGTATATACGCCCCAATGTTTCACGAGACTGTTATTCCAGCATAAACAAAATAATTATAGTTTCCCTAAATTCTGCATAAGCCTATCACGACTACGAATGATATGCTACTGCCAGTATAGGTAGTAGCGTTTACTACCCCTAACGCACTTAGTAGTAACGACATAATTTACGACCTCTCATGAACTTATTCTGAAGTAGTAAAACGTCAGCAAAATGTAGTAAAGCTTCCGTGTAGGTAGCAGCTGGTGCAGGTAGTACTAGTTATTTTATTACCTTATAAGGCCGGCTTTGTGACGAAAATTGTAGTGCGTGGTTGACTGCTTATGTGTGATTAATCGCTTTCCCTTTTAAATGACACGGGTCCACCTTGCAAATCGGTAATTGCGATCACGCCCTCGGTTTGACTGGTGGTATTCGCGCAGATATAGTCTTCGTTTCGTAAGCAGCTGTTCGCATTCGGCGGCTGGCTTACTTAGTTATTACGAATGTGTCAAGCCCCGCCATTGTCGTATACAGTGGCTATATGTCACCCGGCTGTTGATCTGAAGGCCACGGGGTCGAATCCCGGCCGCGGTTGCTGTATTTCGATGGAGGCGAAATGTTGAGGCCCACGTGCGGTGTCACTGCACGTTAAAAAACGCCAGGTGGTCGAAATTCCCGGAGCCCTCCACTACGGCGTCTCTCATACTAATATCGTGGTTTGGGGACGTAAAACCCCATAAATTATTATATTTCATTATTACGAATGTTAAGCTCCCGTTTCCTTCTTAAGAGCTCACCATCGCGGCGTGCTTCGCGAAGCTTCGTGAATCCGGACACAGTTTACGATTGGGCATAACGTCGGTGGACAGACACGCGTCATGATGCGTGTCTAAGCTGTGAAGCGTGTATACATATATGTGCGCAGCCACCGCCCGTATAGTCAACCGCAAATCCCATTCACGGCCCAGTTCCCTCCGGCTGCGCTTACGTCGTCTCAGTTCAGCTGTATGGCGCTTACTGCAATCCGATTATGCACGTGCCCGGGCAAGTCGACATATTTAAATAAGTTATATATATATATATATATATATATATATATATATATATATATATATATATATATATATATATATATATATATATATATATATATATACCTTGTCCACCGGAAATATGGCACTTCAGTAAGCAAGACTATTAATAATATAGGAACAGAAAAATCAGTGAACCGGAGCTTTACTACTCCGGAACAAGAAAAAGGAAGGAATAAGGTTGATCGCTACATGTTTGCAAGAAGCGAAGCTCCCCGTACATACTATACATACGACCGCCACTCATGAGGAACAGCTGGTTGCTCCAAGAGAGCGCTTAAAGGGACACTATAAGGAGGAAAACGTTTGTTCTCCTGCCAGTAAATCATTCTTTCACCACACCAAAAGCACCACTCTTATAGAGAGAGTGACGCTTGGTAAGTGAGAAAACTCGCAGCAGATATGTACAGCCAGAGACGCCGTCTTGAAGTTCCCGCCACAACTTTGTATGATGTCATCAATTTAGGAAGCTTCTGCTACTCGCCCATAAAGATGAATTCCGGTGTGTTCCTAGGCGGCCAGAGACTTAACGTGGTAAGTTTCGTGAAATACCATCGAGCCAATGCAGAAAAAATACAAAAAAGATACTTTGAAATCCATGACATCATGCCTGCGTTGACTTGCAGAGGTTTCGGCGCGAAGTTAAAAAAAAATGAAACTTTTACCTTCATTTCCTCCTCTAATACTGAACCCACGATGGCGATATCAACGGCAATTGAGTACTCAAACAACAATCTATCGGTATATAAACTGCTTTACTATTTCACCTTAGCGTCCCTTTAAACGGACACTACGGTGAAAAATCATTGTTCTCGTGTTCATAAATCACGTATACCTTTTCACAATACTGAAAGTACCGCTCTTGCTGAGAGAGGGCGCTTGTTCAGTTGGAAAACGCGCAGAAAGGAAATACACGTGGCGACGACGTTCTGAATTTCCTATATAGAGTTACTGTATATGGCTCCAACATATACAGTGGGCGTCCTGCATGCGTTTGTTTGGGAATTTCGTCAAGAATGTTTCAGATACTTATTATGCGAGGAGTATTTCTGAGGATAAACCAATAAATAGCACTAAAAAATCCACCATATTTTTTTTTTGTCATATATGTTAAGGAAGCACTATGGAGTCAAACAGTGAAATGTATGGTTTAAGCAGATTAATTGTATTTCGACAGCTCTATTTTCGTTAATTTCACCATTTGATGTTTAAAATTAGAACAGAAAATAAATGTCAAAGTCTAATTTTTGCATTTGGCGCCGGAACTTGGGCCTCGATCCTGACTTCAGAAAGTCAATTTCTTTCATTTTCGTACTCTCGTCAGATTCTCTGGATCAATTTGCCTGAAAAATGCCGCGTTAAAATCTTCGACTTTTTTAGAGCATAACGAATGTCGTTTAACCGCTGAACACTTATGTTGGGGAGCACCCAACATATTGCACCGATGTCAACTGCAACTTTGGGGCTTGTCTTACAAATGCAGCCGTGACGTACGGCAATTTACACTTAAGTCTTCAAATGCGCAGCCAGAATACTGCGCTTCAGATATGCAAACAGAAAGTTACTCACATGCACCAATGTATGCGAGTAACAAGCATGCATTTAATACTAAAAGCTACAAATATACCCTTGCGTTTACTTATCATATAATAATTTGTCCTTAAGTCATGCCATTAAGTACTTGAACATGATTACCCGATGTGTCGTCGACATTTCCGATCCTAAAGTTTTGCGGTCAAAATCAGCATCATTTTTGATATTTTAATAGTCGCATGGATTGGCAGTCCCGGATATATTTATTTTACTTAGTTCTCATAATTTTAACGCACTTCTAATGCACGGTTCTTTTGTTGTTAGTTATGGAAGCGTCAGTGCATGTTGGTGTGAAGAAGTTTGAACTTCATCGCTATGCCTGCTGAGTTTGCCGACGAATTACATAACGTGGGACTGTTTTCTTCTTTCATGCTGGCATACAAGGAATACGTCTTGAATTGTCTGTTCAGTTTGTATAGCACCCCTACCTTCATGTGATGGCCAAAAACCATCATGATGTAGGGATTAAATAAATCCCCTCATATGCATCATTTCTTAGGACGCCGACCAACAATGACGCATCTGCAAATGAGGCTGTTCAGTATAGTGGAAGATGTTCGGCGCGATTGAATTTTTATTCATTGCTAAGTAGGCAACATTTTGGTCACGCAGTAATGAAGCTATTGTTTGTCTTAGAAACAAACTGGGCATCACCGAACGTAATCAACAAGGCCGGGGTCCGAACGCTGTTAACTTAATTCGCTCAGCATGGAGCACAAGTCAAGCATTTGGCTAAACATATGCGTGCCATGTTTCCATTTACCTTGTATTCAATCGGGTTAAACGTTTAAGTTCAGTACAGCAATGGCCAGCGGCAATCTACATAAGCATTCTTTGCAACAAAACCCAGATATCACAGGGGGCAAGGTGGGGTTGGACGATTGCCGAATATCAAGTGAAAGTTCTCTAGGGTGTGCCCAGACTTCAAAACGACCGTTGGTTAATTTGTTCAGACTGGCCCAGACAAAAAGAAAAAAAAATCTCGTATACCTCCGAACATCGTCGGTATTGCCCCGCGTTCTGCATGCCTCGCGCCCCAGCGGTCGTCTTGAAGTAAAAACCAGGATTGGTCGATGGGGTCATGGTTCAATACTGTGAAGTGGGACTGTTATAGAAGGCACATTGTTCCTTTGCCGTTCCTTCGTAAATTAAACGCGTTACCGTTACAGTTTGATGATGATTTGTGGGGTTTAACGTCCCAAAACCAGCTCTGATTATGAGACGCCGTAGTGGAGGTCTCCGGAAATTTCAACCACCTGGGGTTCTTTAACGTGCACTGACATCGCACTGCACACGGGCCTCAACAATTCGCCTCCACTGAAATGCAGCAGCCGCAGCCGGGATTTGATCCCGCGACCCTCGGCAGCCGAGTACCATACCACCGTGGAGGGGCACCGTTACAGTTTCACCAACCCTTAAAGGAACGATGGCGTTCCTCTGTTCCTCCCAAAAGGAACTACTATACAGTTCCAGGAACACCGTTCCTTAATTGGAACGACGTTCCGTACGACACTATTTTAGGGGCACCTGCACAGCAGCACGTGTGCGCGAGAGCAGAGGAGTGTAGCAATATGTACGTCACAGCTTTGTGGGACCACTTGATCAAGTTTACTAGACAGTGACGTCGTTATCTCAATCGGCGCCCAGAAACCATAACCAAAAATCATTTACACAAATGATGCGATATTAAATTATTCAACAAGTAAAATATACGAATCCTCGAGCCAGTGTCGCGTTTCCTATAGCAATAAGGAAACGGAGGTAAGTATGAGTTTGATGTGTTTCCTGGTCTGTAATTTGTCCCCCACTCACCGTGGCATATAAGGTCGGTGACTGTGGCGTATGTTTTGCTACTGATCAGCTCGAAATCGCGAGTATTATTCCCGGTGGCACAGTTTTAATGGGAGCAGAACGCAAAAACAAAAACAACAACAAGAAGAAAAAACAAAGCAAGGACACAGAGAGACAAGAACGATCGTATTTCGTATCAAAATATTACGTTTGTGATAGTTAAATTCACATCAGAGGACGAATAAACCTTTCAGGTAGTATAACTTAGTAAATTAAACTCAAATCCGCCTGAGTCTTGGCTAATCCCCCCAAGTGGTACAGATGCCAAATGTGAAGCATCATCATCATCATCATGAACGATCGTGGATACCTTTCCTTCAGCATAAAGGTATACGAAATCGCGCGTAAACGCTGGTCGCCTCAATGCTAACAATTGGCGATAACTTAAAATTTCTGGTCACTGGAGTCACCTCATATAATGTGGTGTGGCCAGGTGTCAGTAGAATTGCGCTAGGGTTCGACCCCGCGGCTGCATTGGCCGCACACATACCGAGGTATAGGTGACATGAGAGAGTGTCCGTGCGCCTAGATTTACAGACGCCCTAAGAAATCATAGGCGGACAAAGCTAATTCGAAGTGTCCCCTTAACATTTATAGCTGCTTCTCAAACAGGTCGTGGTTTAGGAATGTAATAAAAAGGAGAAGAAAAAAAAACATATTTGATAATACGTGGCTACTTCTGCAGTGCCCTTTTGGGGGACTCAAGTGGCACATTGCATGCAGTCCAAAGGGCGCATGTATACATATACCAGGCCCGTAGCCAGGGGGGGGGGGGGGGGGGGGTTGTTATGTGGGGCTTAACGTCCCAAAACCAGCTCTGATTATGAGAGACGCCATAGTGGAGGTCTCCGGAAATTTCGACCACCTGGGGTTTTTTAACGTGCACTGACATCGCACAGCACACGATCCTCAACATTTCGCCTCCATCGAAATGCAGCCACCGCAGCCGGGATTCGATTCCGCGACCCTCGGATCAGCAGCCGAGTACCATAGCCACTAGACCACCGTGGCGGGGCGGTGCGGTGCCCTGGAGGCCCGGGCCCCTCCCGAACTTTTCGTTTGGGGGTAGCGTTGATACCATAGTGCAGTGCTAATAACATAAAATTTAGGCCTATTAATAACGTTGCATTTCAAAAGTCACTTAATGTACACGCTGAAACTTAACCGAAAATAAATAATGAAAATAGATGTTCTTTTGCAAATAGTCAAGGCCTTCAGCAAGTGGGCACCTCCCGAAAAAAAATTGCTGGCTATATACGGGCCTGACATATACGTATATAGTCCTCGGAGGGTCACGATGCCTGTTGGGTTTGTGCACAAAGGACATTCTCGTTTGGCCTTCGATTTTTATTTTCTTTTATAGCTTGAACGGGAAAACAGAACGATCTGGTAAAAGTGGTGATTCAGTACACCCAACTCTCACATAAATCTAGGGAAAAAAATAAAAAACAAAGTGCAAGTATAGTGCCTTCAACCCACGTACAGTGGGAAAGAGACCGCGATTATGGTCTATTGAATTATTTATTTTTCTTTCTAATGAAAGCAGTTAACGAGTAGATTGACGAGACCGCTGCTCTCAATATTCAATAAGCAAGAACAGAAGGGTAGCATTAACACACAGTATTAAAAGTAGACTACGGGGTGTCGTCTTACCTGTCATGTCTTTTCTCGTTTTCCTTGAAAGCGCTGGAGAAGCAATATGTATGTATGTATGTATGTATGTATGTATGTATGTATGTATGTATGTATGTATGTATGTATGTATGTATGTATGTATGTATGTATGTATGTATGTATGTATGTATGTATGTATGTATGTATGTATGTGAGAGAGAGAGAAACATGTGGGTTGATGGGTTGCGATCCCACCTTCACTCGTGCGTGCATATGTGCATGCAAAGTTTTCGGGTGCAAGTCACCCCTCGTCAAAGAGAAAACCCAGCCAGAAACAGGAAAAAAAACATGCGATAAATGGGGGGGGGGGTGGGGGACAAACGAGGACAAATAGACTGTCACGAGGCTCCGCGGTCCTGTCTTTGGTGTCTCGTCGTCTTTGTTGCTATGCGGCATGTTCGCGCGATTGTGCTCGCCGCTCGAATCGTTGTTTTCCGCGCACGATAGGCGTTACGATTTGTACAAGTACGAGCACTTATTTGCAGATCATTATACACCGAGACACACAGAGCTTTTTGAAAAGCGGTGTTGAGACCTCGCGCTGGAATTGGCGCGAGCGCGAAATACATCGGCAGAATATTTCGGCAAGCGAGAACAAAGTTGCTGACGTAGTCCCCCATGATCCATTAATTAAAATATATTCGGGAGTTTTACGGTCCGATATCAAGATTTGATTATGAGGACCTGTGGCCCTTAACGTGACCCAATTCTAACTACACGTGCGCTTTCTGTGTATCTTCCCTGTCGTAAACCCTCAGATGGAACACGTCCATGTCTTTATTTCTCTTATAGCTAAGACGTTTATTAAGGCTAGGTTCTGGCGGATGGCGTCCGTGGACAAGAAAAAAAAAAACGACGCCTTGAACAACAAATTTACAGCGGATGGGGCCCGATCACGGCGGCAGTGCAGGGAGTGGACCAGTGGCTCACACGCAGAGTAGAATGTTGAATAAGTGAACCGAGCGAGAATTGAAGTTAATCAAGGAATTAAACGATTAACATCGTTTAATCCACTTAGTGATGTTAATCGAATGTGAATTAAGTGAATGAAATGCTTATCGAGGGTGATTCTGAGGTGACCTAAGCGAACCAAAGGTACAATGCGTTTGATCAGACTGCGCATGGGTTTTCACCAAAAGCGCGTGCCTCTGTCTATTCGCGTGCACAGAGAATTTTATAGCGGTGGTCTGATCCCACCAACACTGCAGCTTGGCTGGTCATCATCCTTCTTCACAGAGTGAAAGGTCATCGAATCTTTTAAAGGAACAAAAGTGGATTACTATATCTCTCCTATAGCTAAATTACCTGTTTCACATTTTGAGAAACACCGCTGTCACGGGAAGACGCCTGGGAAGCCAGGACATTCTTAAAAAAAAGGAAATATCAGTGGCGGCGCCTGTGCTCGAAGTTCCCGCACTATAATGTGCGTAACGTTATGCATTACTGACGGTGCATGTCTACTAACTCCTACAAAACTATTTGTGAGTAAAAGATATAGATTGCGTTCCAAAGAAGCCAGAGACTTCACATGTCGAGTTTCAGACGAGCCAATGTGCAGCGAAAACGAAAAAAAAAAAGAAAAAAAAAAGTAAGGAATGGGGCGCGGTACGTCATCTCGTCAAAGCGTTAGAGCGGAATTCAAAGCTAAAAGTAAGATGAAAGTTCTGGTTTTCTCTTCTATAATACCGAACGTAAAATGGCGAAATTAACGACAGTGGCGTTCTCTAATAATAACCTATCAGCATAAACCACTTTACTGCTTCACTTTCTACGTATTATTATTATTATTATTATTATTATTATTATTATTATTATTATTATTATTATTATTATTATTATTATTATTATTTTGCAGTCCCTAGCTGTGTCCTTAAAAGATCTCCTATCAAGTTTACACATGTACGAGTTATCCTATACGCGTGTTGCCAACATTATCAAAAATGATAAAATGATAAATGAAAAATGATTCAACTCCACAGTTTATAATTTTATTGCATTCTTGATCGTTCAGCTGCAATTTTAGCTTTTCTTGTGTCCTCGAAGTAGACGTCCTCGAATAATTCAGGTCGAAGAGTAAAAGTGTTCAATAGAAGAATATTAGGATAAAAAAAAAAAAATACGGATCAGTCGTCGGCATTTGCTAGCGACAGCTATATATACCGTACTTCACTTGTATCGAAGAGCACATCGTTAAAAACGATGGAGAACATGGAATCTCGCTAGCACCAACGTTTTAACAAGATCGAGAAGCAGTAATGTAAGGTTTCATCCATTCATTCATACCCTATAAAGGCCCGAGGGCGTTACAGAGGGGAGTGGTTACACAGAAAATATAAAATATAAAAGTACAAATGAAGTTGCTGATTATACAATAACTGATGCTTTTTCATTAAGTTCTTAAGTGAGAATGGCACATCCTATTCATACAATTCGACAGTACTATTCACCATATTTCATGGATATAGGGGGCGCGTTTATGGCAATATACAATGGTTAGGATGCATAGCCGCGCGCGTACTTTTGCAGAGGAGGGTCGCGTGAGACGAAGAAGAAAATAACACGGGTATACAGTCAACGATATCGTCACCTCTCCTGCTCGGGAGACATTTAAATTAGCAATACGTTTACGTACGACGCTACCGTGGTGAATGAGGGCGCAAGGAAAGGTGTCAGAGAGGAATACACGGAGGGCATGCAGGACATCAAGTCGTAAAACGTGAGATAATTGGAATGATGTGGTTTACTCATCCTAGCCTTATCATAGCACTGATAGTCTTTATCAATACACATTTTGGCCTGCAGATAAGAAAGATGGCTGCATCATTTTGACGTATTTCGACTAGCCAAAAGTGTATATACGTCAGCGCATTAGGGCGGACATTCACGTTAAAAGGTGGCGATGAAGGTACGAGAAAAACAGACATCTCGCTCGCTATCATATATTACGCATATCGGGAGGTTGTAATTTCAGCCGCCAGCATCTAAGGACATAACAGTAGCATCCTGCTTGTAGCTGCTTATCTACCGGCGGTAACTTTAGACAATGAGATAACACAAAATACTTCGTTCGTAATATTGGATCGTCGATGGTCCAGGCCTTCTCTGTCATTGCTGTTTCGCTATGATATCATGATCGTATAGGTTGCAGCGGCACGTTCTTGCGCCGGCACAAACTTGCCCGCTCCCCCTATTCCTCATTTTTACACTATATATTCTCCTATCCATGCACAGCAGTCAACGCTGTGGAGGCTATACCCAAGAAGTTCGGTCAGCAACATGTATATCTCCACGCTTCTCACAGCCGCCTCTCGTCATTATGCTGTATAAGTGCTCGTGCGAACCGAGCAAGGGCACGCATGTAAGGCGTCGCAACCGGCTTCAAATGAAAGACAAAGAAATGAAGACAACGCGACGCTATAAGAGATATAGAAAAACATATTCACAGACATATAGCAGAGTTCTTTATCTATAATGCCAGAAAGTCTTCTAATTTATCACTCAGCATAAAACTGAAATAAATCGCATTGTGAGTGCTAAACAAGAATGAACTATATACTTCCTGGTGTGAACACATCAGTACAAGAAGTCTCGCTTTTCTACAGCGTTGACTGCTCTATGTAAGGAACGGAGTATAAGAAACACATAGCTCAACTGTAGAAATGGATTGACTGTGCCAGTAAGTACGTGCGCCAAGCATTCCCCTGGCATTTCGTAAATGCCATATCGCACTCAACCAAAGAGGGGACGAAAAAAAAAAATGATAAAGCCTACTTTAAGTTTGTTGGCATGGTATTTGTACGTTATCATGCCGTATACACGCAAGAATGACAGTGTCATCGATGGAACACGTTCGATGAGAGATCGTTATCTGTTGAGCTTCTTTTGCGTGTTTGTTCTACGCAGACAGCGCAGCTGCGATTACGAGAGACAAGCGACCGGGCCTGACTTTGGAGACGCAGCAACGTTGTGGAGGTTTATCTTCGTCAAGCACATTCCTTTGTTTCTTTACTTTTTTTTCGTCGGCCCTCTTTCCCAGTGCAAAGTAGTATGCCAAAGTAAGCTGCAGCTCAGCTTGACCTCCGTGTCTCTGTAAAAAGATTGGCCCTCTTGTTCAGTCAATACTTCAAACAATTCATACAAGGGTCTTTCTAGCCTCTGCTGCTCGCGGTAATGATTGGATAGCACACGCTCGCGTAAGAGCATACAGTAAATTTTACCGCGGAAGCAACATTATGCAAGTGCATATATAGTTGCCGAAGCCTCACATTCGAAAAAATTCGTCTTTCGTTGCCAAAGTGCTCGGAATAAATTTGTATGCATCCACACTGGTCAGCACTGCTGAAAACATGCAATAAGGGTTTTTTTTTTTTTTTGCTTTCTGTTTATACCTACACTTTGCACTTTTGAATCGCGGTGGAAATTTTCGAGAGTGATTGCTCTCTTCCGCCACTTGTGCAAATTACACAATTAGACGATCGCGATTAAGAAAGTTGGCCGGACCTGTACCCGTGTCGCAATCGAAAGTTACCGTGCGACACCGCCACATAAGTTTGTCTAAAAAATAAGTACGTAGCGACACTGCAAACAAATGCTGTTATTGTAATAATAATAGTCTTCCGCGGTGGTACAGCGGTTATGACGGCTCGGCTGCTGACCCGAAGGCAGCGGGTTTTCGATGGAGGCGAAAACGCTATATACACGGAATCCGTGTACTGTGCGTTTTCAGTTCACGTTAAGAACCCCCAGGTGGTCGAAATTTCCGGGGCCCTCCACTACGGCGTCCCTCATAATCATATCGTGCATCTGCCACGTAAAACCCCAGCAGTTATGACTATGCTAATAATAACCTAACGTGTTACACAGTCTTGTAGAGTATAGCGGCACACGAAGTAAGCGCGAAAAGTGAAAGGAAGCCGTCCACGCCGCTGCTCTCCTTTCACCTTCCGTGTTTATTTTGTGCTTTATAGCGTCATTCGCCACAGGAAAATGCATTACCAACTATCCAAGCAAACCAATCATCTGAAACGTGTTACGTAAGCCCTACAAGTGCCAAAAAACAAATTGTCAAAGAGCTAGAGGAGGAAGAAAGAAAATGTAAAGAGGTTAGCCGGACGGGCGCCCGGTTTGCTGCCTTACGTAGGTTTGAATAGGGTGAAGGAATGAAAAGACATAATGGTCAAAAAGGAAATTTGCGCAACAGCAAGAGATGAAGACGGAATTTTCATTTTTCGTGGCATTCGCCAAGTACGGCAGAAGAAGCGCTCTGTTATTCTTCAGGGAAGTCAGCCCGGTTACATTATGAGAAATAAACAAACAAAGTGTCCTCTGGTTCCCCATCCAACGATCGGAACACATCGCTTGCCAAAACGGGAGGAAGGAGCAGCCGCGCACACGCTGGCACGCAATCGTTCGTCGAACAGAAAACTTTTCGACGTACGCACACCACTACGGCCCACGCTTTCGAGAAAGGCGGTATTGAGACGGTCCGTCGATTATAGAAAGACTGCTAGCGCTAATGACAACGAGGAGACGCGAGTCGTTCCCCTCGACGCAAGTTTCGAAAACAAGATATGCACAAACGTGCAAAGGAAAGTCAATCCCACACTGGACAAGCGCGTCAAAAGCATAATCAGAGAGCCGGAGGGAGGAGGCCCTGCGCAGAAAAGGCCTTCGAGCGCTGAAAAGTAAAGACGGGCCGTCGAGCAGGGAGGGGGGCGACCAAAAGCAAAGCCCCGAAGGCAAGAGCCCGCAGTGGGAAGAACTGGCGGACTCGCTCTCGCTGTCGAGGCGCCGAACAGTGCGCCTAGCCGGACGCGGGACGGTGGAAAGGAGGTGAAGCGAGGCAGAGGGAACCACCTGGCAGACAACATTCCTCCGCCAGGTCACGTGACAGCCACTCGTCGCTCAGGCGCAGTGTGCGCGCGGAAAAGTAGTTCGCGCGATCCGCGCTCGCAAAAGTTGCTTTTTGTCCGAGAAACAAACCGAACGAACGCACGAGTTCTTTAATGATCAAAGCTGCCCCCATTTTCTGTAAGTTGGGGCAACTTAACAGAAGCGTGTAAAGTTTTATACACAAAGGGAGGAGTTCAAAAACCTTCTTGCGGAGGTGGTTCCCAGCGCGGGACGTTCGCGGACGGGACGCGGAGCAGAGAGAGAAGTGGGCGAGGGGAAGCACTGCTGCCGAGGGGGGGTCTTCGAACAGGTCCGCGTCCGCGCTCAGTGCTGATTCGATGGTGCTGCGGAGCGGCATGAATGTGTTCGCGTCCGAGTTGTTTCAGTGAACGATGTTGGTTTGAGTGAACGGAAGGTGTCAGCCAGTGGACCACTGAGACTGTGCGCGAGTGAAGGGAAGAGTATCGCGTTGATGCGTGCTCTGGATTACGTGCTGCTGGATTACTGTGGCAGCGCGCACCCGGTAGACAATGACAGGCCGCTGGCGGTGACAGCGAACGGCGCAGCAGCGAGGACCTTGCGATCGGATTAACAGACGGACGCTACCGAAAATGAAGCCTCGGAAAACCGGGGTGGTCCTTGTCCTGTGGCTCGCACTGGTTGCAGCTACGATACCAACCACAGTACAAGGTGAGTAACTGCCTACTACCTTTCTGGCAGCCTGTTGTGATGACGCTCACCAATGTGTGGCAGCATCACGGCGGTGCTGGTTCCTTTCTTCTTGAGATTCGCTCAGTACCTAACGTTTATTCTGTGCAAGGCACTAAGCGGATTTGTCATATAGAATGGTCCCTTCGTCGGAAAGCAGACATTTCCAGCGTTGACCAATACTTTTTTGTTTTTCTAGCAGCATTGCGGTCATTTCCAACTTCCCATAGGTCGGAAATGGCCGCAACTGCTGGCAAATGTGAAACGATGTTAGGGTGATGTATGGTCACATTTTTGCAATCTTGCCAGTCAATCCGCCCGTGTGGAAGGCATTTCGTCACATTTGCTTGCAGCCACGCTATGGTTCACGCGATCAGCTGCACGCGAGAGCAAAGAAAGCGTTTTTCTTCACACATCTGCGATGTCGTACTGACAATGCCTCGCCTTCAACCAGCTCTGGGTTATCGAGCCCGCTTGCTTGGCAATAAATAATAACGCGACAAAAAGGTCAGGTTCAGCCCGCCGGCGAAACTGCTGTAGTTTCGAGAGGCGAAGGATAAAAGGGGCGCGATTATATTCCACGGCTACGGCTGTACTCTCTTGTTCCTACCTCTCGTCCCTTCCCCTCTCCTTGGGCCTCCAAGATAAGTCCCACTACTTGAAAGATTGCGCCTATCGTAAGGAGTCCCGTACGTACAACACGCGGGCATTTTGAGCAAGAGCGCGTAGCTCTCCTGTTGGGCTCCGCGTATTCCTACAAGTGTGCTCCACCATCTGGCGAACCTTGCGGTGGAGCGCTCTCTCGTGTCATTCTGTGCATGCACGTATGAGAGCGAGTTTATCGAAAGGGAAAAGGAACAAAGTGGTCGTCGCATTGAGCTAAACGCCTGCCGACGCCGCTCTCTACCCCTTCCTCGTGGACGCGTGTTTATTTTTGTCCGCGCTCTCGGAATCGGACCCACGAGGGTCGCCACTGGTGTGATTAGGCCTAGTGGTCGTCTGCTCCGAGAACAGCGGAGGTAGGGAGCAGGCTGAGCAAGGGGCATTGTTCGCGAGCGCGCGCTGAAAATGAGCCCGCGGAGTTATTTCGCTACAGGCTAAGTGCCGCTGCAAAATGGGTGATGGGGCTTGATGGTGTATCATTGCTCCGGGGGAGGAAACTGTTTACCTGATGCGTCGCGCTCTCACCCGAGGAGACGCTCAAGCAGGGAGGGCCCCCCGCGGTGGCTAAGCCTAACTCCGCTCGGCAGCCAGTGGTTCGTTGACAAAAGACGGGCGTTTCTTCGTCCGAAACTCCGCGGCGCGCCTGCGCTACTGCATTTGCGGCCGGCGTTAAATTTGCTCATTTACCGTGTTACTTGCTTAGAAGGTGTTAAGTAGTTTAAGTAGTATGCAATCATCTATGCAGTGAAGCGCTCATTCGTGACACCTGGTGAACTGCGTTCATTTAGTGCCATGCTTTAGTAGACCGATTTTGATGAAACGTTGTTCATTTGTGAAAGCAAACCAGGCGAAGGGAATGTCCGTTAAATATCACACGAAGTCCATTGCTGTCGAGTATTTTGCACATCTAGAAGTGAGGGCATTATATTCTTCGACGCTTACCAATATAAACAAGCTCTGTTCGGACAAAAATGCGCGTGCTCTTGGCAATGCCCACTGCGCTGTAGGTATGTAAATAAATAAATAAAGGCAGCTTGTTATCTGAACATAGATAACTCTTTCGCGTTGACAAAGTATTTAGCGTTGAATAAAGCGGCTGTTAAGGGCCTATCTAAATGCCAAGTGCGTTTTCAAGATACCCGAAAGGTCCATTGATTATCCGGGTTGATGTTTGTATAAAAAGTATACTTTCTGGTTCTTAATTCGGTGCTTTCAATCAGATCAAAAAAAAAAGAGAGAGAGAGAGAGAAAAAGCTGATGCAACAGAAAATCATTAGGTTGCATTGGCTCAGGCCCAGCGCATTCAGTGGCCATCGCTTGTGCCGACGTTGAATTCCGGTTTCC
Source organism: Hyalomma asiaticum (assembly GCA_013339685.2). Lineage (NCBI taxonomy): Eukaryota > Metazoa > Arthropoda > Arachnida > Ixodida > Ixodidae > Hyalomma > Hyalomma asiaticum. The sequence continues at coordinate 137,769,157 of CM023481.1, read as the reverse complement.
TCATACCGTGGAGCCTGTGGCATGCACCCAATAAAGGAGGAACTGGTCAAGAACAGGTCTAGCTTTCAAAAACATCCTTTAAAATACGACCAATCAGTTATCACCTATGAATAATAATAGAAATCAAACACAATTTGAAACTACTAAGATGATATAAGTAGGCAGGATACGAGCTCCCATGCGACAGCGTTCATTTGGCAACAAAGAGCGATCGGCAGGACCTATTTTCTCAAAATGCGATTCACAAGCAGGAGCAAACCGACCCCGAATCCAACAAACCCCATTTGTGCTTTGGTATGGCTCTGAGCCTACTCCCTGGCATCATGCGCTGTAAATCATTGAAATCATGCAGTAACGGCTTTTTTTTTTTTCTTTCGGCCTAACTACTAAATATGGAAGTGTCGTTTAGGCACTCTTTGCTGGAGATCAACATCGGTTTCCGCTAATTACAAATACTTTTTAGGAGCGCCTCCGTTTATTTTACTCAGCCATGTGCCTACTGCAACGAGAGCATAGTTGAACTAATCTTGCATTCGACTATTCTGCGGAAATCCCTTGGCAAACGTTCGTCTATGAGGATGGTGTATGCGACAGACGTTTTAGTTTCGTCAAGCAATGCAGTCTTGACCGGTGGTCTTTTCCGAGTCGTATGAGCTGGGATTTTTTCATCGACATTTGATCGTGTGGCTACCTAGCGTCATTTGCCTCTGGATGGCTTTTTGTCTTTTTTTCGTCCTAAATGTGGGCGACCCAGTGTCTTACGAAACACCAAAATTACCCTTTTGGTAGTGATCAGCACGAAGCCTTCATTTTTTTTTTTTCCATACATATGTACGTAGCCTGCGTAATGTGACGTACGTTGCGTTCCTATTAAATTTATACACTCAGGTTATCGGTTTGCACGAAGCTAATTGAGGTGCTTCGGCGAACCAGCCGTGAGCACTTGGCGACAATTTCCCTCTAAAGTTCCCCAGATATGGGGAATAAAAAAAGTGTGGAAGGGACTTCCGAGGGGGGAAACGGTCGTCCCGTCCCGTAGGAGGAAGTTGCCGGGTTCGGGCCTCGGGGGCCGAGATGGCGCGCAGGTGCGCTCAGCCACTTCCCGCACAGACGGCGGTAGGGGAGTCACCACCCGAGCAGCAGCTGCTCTGGTCGGGGAAGGAGGACGAGGGCCCGCGAGCGGCAGATGGCCGAGACCGTGTGAACTATGCGCGCGCCGGCCCGAGCCGCGCCCCCTCTCCACGTTCTCTCTCCTCCTTGCAAACCACCCCGTCCCGACGGCGGCGGGAGGCTCGCGACCAGGGCGGAGTCCCTCACGTGCCACCTCAAGACAAAACCTGAAGTCGCAGGTTTTCAGAGGGCCTGACGCAACGAGAAAAACGGGGAAAAAAAAAAAAAGTTCACCCTTTCATACGTACCTGCGTACGGTGCTCTTCATCTGTCGCCCCTTCGTTCCTCCAACCCACCCCACCACCCTTTTTCTTTTTTTAAAATCTGTATTGTAGTAACACTGATCTTCGCGGCCCCCTTGGCCAAAGTAAAGTGACGAAGCCAGTTTATTATTGTAATTCTTTACACAGTGGCCGCACTAAAAAAAAAAGAAAAAAAGGGGGGCGGGGCGACACACATGCGTCTGTGCTGTTTGGTCTCTTCATTGCGAACCCATCTCAATTCTTTGCTTCACCTTTTTTCTTTCTGTCACTGATGTGTCGATCGAAAATCGGGAGCTGTATATCGTAACCGCTAATTTAATTTTATCTTGGTGTACAAGAGAGGTAGCCCATATTATCGGTTAAGAAGGCACTGAATGGAAAAGGGAATGAATCATTACTAAGTGCGGTGCCAGGCTACACAAGCGGGACGCTTTTGAAGTAACGGGCCGAAACCTTCAGAAGGAAGCGATAGGCCGTGCGTTCAGAAGCATCCAACTATTGACGCAAAGGCAACGCAGGCACGTCCCTTGGGTGTGCTAAGACTCCCTTAGTGTGCACGAGGCCCCTGCGCTAACTATTTATAAAACGGCAATTCCCTTTTTTGCTACGACCCGATAGCCTAGCTGTCGCTGTAGCTGCGCCCAAAGAATCGGACGGAATGGCGTATCGCTGGCTCGTGTTCGTTCTGGCCTAACACCAGGCAGCGGACGCTGTGTACCACAGAGTTACGGAGAGATATGCGCTGCACTAACAGCAGATAATAGAGAGCCGTTGAACAACAGATGTTTCCTCTTCCACCCGACGCAGTAAGCGAGTAATCTTGAGATATTACGCTACAAAATAAATGCCCGGTTACATATATACATAAAAAAAAAAGAAGCAGCGAGTTCAGAGCGGTGGGACCAAATGTTTGTGGGATGGAAAAAAGAAAAGAAAAAAAAGGAGTACAAATCTTACGGCTGTACATAACAGGAACACCCGCGCATATGGCAGCAAGTCACTCAGCGCAGCGCTATTCGCGCCATCAGAGGACCACCAGCACGCAGTTAGCACTATTTCTGCTCGGCGAGTGCATAGCCGCGTAGCGACGCACGCATTATGTCACGGTGTCGGCGAGCCAGTCGGCCGTCGCCGCACGTCCGGCTTTTGGAGAATCACCCTTCCCCCTGCTGGTCATTCACACCCGGACCCGTATTGATCCCGTCCCGAGAGTTACGTTGAAGATACGGGCCCATCGTGGCGGCGTCCAAGTATAGCGTCATCGCCGCACAGAGCATGCCGACACGCGCTCGGCGACGCCCGGAGTGGCACAGTGGCGCAGCGGAGCGCGGCCAGAACACACAAGCGGCGGCCACAAAAGCCGCGCGCGGATTCTCCTTTTGTCTCCTCGCCGGCTTTCTCATTAGACGCGCACGCCTCGCGAAGAGGCCCCGCTAATGCGCCGTCTCAGCACAAGACCCCGGCTTTCTCCTGGTGCGCGCTTCTTCTACCGCCTGCTCTCACTTATATTCGCCGCTTTGTTCTGCTCCGAGCATCGCCGGCGCTCAGAGGCGCACTCGGTTCTTGCGGCGTCTGCCGACGTGCCATGTGAGCGCGCGGCAGACGTGCGCGTCTCTATCCGCGCGAGCGAAGTTTGGTGGCACCTCTACACGATCACTTCCGTGTACTGTCTCGGTAACATAGGCAGACATTCTTGCCCCCCATCCCCCCTGTCGTATAACGCAGATGTTGATATTTTAAATTCTATTATCACGCGCGCACTGGTCATTTCTCTCCTAATTAGCCCGGACTAGGCTAACTAAGCGGCTTCACAGAGTTCGCGACAAAGGCAAGAATGACAGCATTTACATGATGGTGCGCCAGAACAAGGGTAACAGCGTGTTCAGGAAAGTGTAGCAGAAATCCGTCGTGTTCGCTTGCGCAAAACGACAGAGCTTGAAGGGTGCTCAAGTCTATATATGAATAAAAGCGGACGCTTCTGTGGGGCGACATAGTGACGTGTCATTGAGCTCCGGCTACCGCGGCTTTCAAAAGCACGAAAATGGGTGGGAATGGTTGCCACAGGTTCACCGTCGCCTTCGCTTCCGTTCGATTTCACGAAGGCTTCCGTTGTATACGGAATACCGGGATGTCTTCCTGCCCCTTCGTTTCCTAAGATGTCGAGAATCTTCAATGACGCTAGCGCAATCCTGGTGGCACGCAGCCTCGCCTTTTTTCACGGGCGTACGCTCCTCCCTGATGATACAGGAATTCGAGTGAATGAAGACAGTGTCGAAGCAAGGTACTTTTCCCTTCCGCCGCGTAATCATCTCACGCGGACGCGGTAACAGCTGTCAGAGCGGCCAAATAAACAATAGAAAAACATTACCCCCTCAGAGTTTCTTCGGAATAAAGCCACGTGTTTAAATTCATGACGTCATACGGGGGCTGCCGTCGTTCCGAGGCGGCCCGTGGGAAACGCCCGCACGGTTCGTGAGCGTGACGGTGGGAAATTGGGGCTCCGACGACGCGGCGCAAACACATGCGATCGAACGGGGAGCGCGCGGTGTGGTCGTGCAAACCCGGCACATGGTCGCTGGACAGAGCTAAGCCAAGTGTTATATGGCCCTTTTGTTCGGAAGGTCGTCTGCGTTGCCCTCGCTTTCTACTCGATGTAAAACTTGTTCGTATAGTGAAATCGAAACCCAGCGGCGCTCTGTCAACGTAATGATGTCACTGCTGTCCAGTGGTGGCCGCCTCAACCGAAAATTTGTGGTTATAACAGGCGGCATAAAACGACGTACGGCAGCACCGACGAGTGTGTACCTGCAGATTTTACAAATCACGTGTTCGCGACTTTCCCTTATAGTTCAGCTTTATTAGTGTAGTGAAGTGCTCTAAGTTCGTAAAGTGTACAGTCTTTCATGAAGCGCGATAAATAAGCAATCGGGTTTCACGTGCCAAAACCAGCTATGATTATGAGGCACGCCACGTATAGTGCACGGCTCCGGAGTAATTTTGATCACCTGGGGTTCTCTGACGTGACATCTAAGTACGAGTATTTTTCTTTCTTTCTTTTTTTTTTCCTTTGGGGGGGGGGGGGGTGGAGGTGGCATTTTCGCCTCCATTGAAATACGGCCGCCGTGGTCGGGACTGACCGCTAAGCTACCAAGGCGCGTTCATGAAGCACAATCCAAAACAACTATGAGGTACACCTTTCGTGCTTAGCGTAACTGCGTCAGTCGAACTTGAGCCAGTCTGTCGTGGTTAGCTTCGTGTTAGCATCCTTATGTGAAGAAGCAGAGAATTGAGCTAAATGGTTTATATCGCGGCGCGGGGGTAGTTAAAGCGACGAAAGCAGATGAAAATGAGAAGACAAACGCGGCGCGTCCTGCTTGCAGTAGGCCTTGCTTTGTTGCGATCGCGTATCAGCCGCGCGGGATATGGAGGGGTGTAAAAGATAAGAGGATAGTGACCACCGAATCGCTCAACCGGCTCCCCTATGCTGCTGCGGTGCTAACAGACGTCATGGCGATAAATTTTGCAGCCCTATTGTGCTGCTCCCTATAGTACGGAACGGTGAAGGGTAAATTATTTGGGCTTGTGCTGGCCCCTCCAACTCCATCCACCTGGACGCCCACCTTAGCATGAGTTGACGACAATGCCCGGTCGCCTGCTAAGAAAGTCCATTTGGGGACGTCGTGAGGCAGAAGGAAACGACCGCGGTACACTGCCTGTTCTGGGAAAGGAGCTCCCATGCTTCTACAGCGTCGGCGTCGCCTTTTGACCTGCGTGTATAACAAGGAGTCGTCAGTTCAGAAAGCGTGCGAAAACCACGATATCATTAGGCACGTTTACACGAATGCGACAGCAGCGCATCACATTTCAAGGCGCATTTAGGAAAGGCGATGCGATGCCATTTACATGTAGCATGCTGGTCCACCATCGTCACCAGTGCGCCCGCTTTCTGGGAGCGCTCCGCACCATTGTTTGCACGCGCCCCACGAGGCCGCACTCATCTGGCGCATTGATGCGAAACGTGTTCTTAGCGCATTAGCCCCGTTTACATGGATGCGGTGCGCTAGAAAGTTGATACGATGCGCCACTTGTCGCATTCATGTAAACGCCGCTGTTATGAGGTACGCCGTAGTGGAGGCCTTCGTGTCTGCACTTGTGTTCCTTTCGTCGGTGTGATTAATCATCGGCAATTATTCGCTCTTCCTCCGAGAAATCTCGGATTGTAACATACACCTAAATGTTGAGTAAACGGTTTTTTTTCTATTCCGCTCCCACAGCAATATGGCCGCCATGGCAGGAACTCAAGCCCGCTTCTTCAAGCTTGGCACCGCAACAGTTTAACAGCTATATGCCGCTGCCTTCTAAAGTTGTACCCGACTATATGTGGTTTTACTCTGAAAAGCCACACTTAGAACAAGCGTGCATATTCTCGACCGCAGTTATCGCCTGCCGTCGCTGCCAACGCATGGGCTGCGTATTTGGTGACGGCACAGCTGATGGCGAGCAAACAGGCGGCTAGCGTGCGATAAGAACTGAACAGACGCTACAGCAGTCTTGGGCAGTAACTAGTTACTAGTAACGCGTTACCGGTAACTAGTTACTTTTTTCAGTAACTTATAACTGTAACTAGTTACTTTTAATTTAGAGGAACTTGTAACTGTAACACTGTTACTTTTTACACGGTAACTGTAACTGTAAATGCCGTTACAGTTACTTCCTTTAAAAAAATATCCAGCTGCAACACTTCATAAAAGCAGGGCTCGGAACGACACAACACTATCGCGATGTTTATCTTAATTATTTATGACTATGTGTACCTCTGTATCTACATAAATTTGCAAAATGTGTTTGTATCTGACTAGTGGAATGCTTTTGCGGTGTATCGTTGGTATCGCGATGCTGTGCAGGACACGCCATCTCTTGGCCTTTTTTTTTTTTTTTAGATGTGCCTGACGTGTTTCCAGACCGGAAATCACATTTTTTTTTTCTACGAAGGCAAGCAAAGCACCGCCGGTCGGCGACAAAAAGGACGGGGAAGGATTTTTCACCCGCTCCCATGCACAGAAACGTGTCGGCCTAAGTGACGAAAGTCACTGTTGTTCAGAGACCGGTGCATTAATTTGTTTTTGCTTGGCCAGCCATTTTTTTCATGACCACCCGTGCGGAAACCACCTAGAAACAGACGCTTTTCAATGCCTCGCCCACGTTCGGTTCTCAAAGCAGCGGTACTTCCAAAAAGCACTTCCCAAAATGCCGGCAGCAATGGCTCGAATGGGCCTATCCGCTTTGTCGCGTCTCAGGTTGAGCTCCCATTTCATTTACTAGCATGCAGCGGAGCTTCGTGGCATCAGGCTGTCCCAACGCACTAAATGCGAAGCATTTCTTAGAAACTTCGGCCACTTTAAGCATATCTATCGACCTTGCCGCCTAGGACTTTGTTCTCTCCTGGCCGTTCCGTTAATGGGATGTGTACGAAAATTGGTATGCAACAACACGACTGCATGACGAACATAAATGACAGGTCATAACATGAAAATCATGACCTGCATATCATGAGCGGTATGATTTACGTGTCACGGTCTTGGTGCTCTCCTGGCCTTTTCGGTATTGGGATGTATGCTAAAATTGGTATGGCACAACATGACTGCATGACGAACATAAAAGACACGTCATAACAGAAAAATCATGACTCGCATGTCATAAGCGGTATGACTGACGTGCCACGGTCTTGGTGCTCTTCCAGCCGTTTCGTTAACTTGATAAAAACCAAATTTGGTATGGCGAGACAATAATGTACGACGACCATGGGTGACATGTTCTAAGAACATGAAAATCGTGACATGTATGTCATGAGCGGCATGATTTCCATGCCACGCGTTTCGTTAATGGGTGTATACCAAAATTTCTATGGCACAACACTACTGCACGACGGACGTAAATGACAGGTCATAACATTAGAATCATGAAATGAGTGTCATGAGCGGCATGGTTTACATGCCAGTCTTGGTGCTCTTGCGGCGGTTTCGTTAACTTCATATGTACCCAAAATCGGTAAAGCGAGACAACAATGCAGATCATTTGACGTTCCTGACGCATGCTTCGCATTTCGTTGATCCCCACTGCACGTGAGATATGCCATTTATTTTTGTAAATAAATTCCCGACAATCAATAAAAAAGTTGTTGCAGAAAATGAGGCGTACACAACGACTGCTAGTGTTGGGCTTTTCAGTGAGCCCACTCAATTCCTTTTATCTGGCGCTTTGCTATGAGCAACTTCAATTAACCGCACGCCTGCATACCGTTCCGTTGAAAGAACTACATAATTGCGTTTGCGGTGTAATAATCTTTTACAGTAACTGAAAAGTAACGACGTTACTTTTTAACAGTAACTGTAACTGTAACAAGTTACTTTTGGAAGCTGAGTAACTGTAACTGTAACATAGTTACTTTTCTGGCTTAGGTAACTGTAACTGTAACACTGTTACTTTTTACTGGTAACGTGCCCATGACTGCGCTACAGTTGTCGTGCATTAATTACACTTTACCCGCGGCTCCTAGCCAGATTGCTGCACCCTGCAGGCGATAAAAATTCTGGTCTGTAGCTATACCCCTTCGAGTCCGGGGCCTTCCCTTGTGCAGTTCATTGTCAAATGGTAGCTGGATAAGGGGGGAAAAAAGTTTGGTGTTCTTCGAAGGTGAATCGTGTGACTGCTGGCCTCCTCTCCTTCATGCCATCGGCGATAGGGGATTAAGAATAGATGCTCAAGCTAGGGAAGAGAGAGGGAGGGGAACTGCAAATATGTTCGTCATGTTTGGTCAAAATATGTGAAACATATTACGATCCAGTAATGGTATTCCACATTCTAATTACGTGCACGCGTATAGCAATACCGAGACAGATACAATTCAACTAAATGTACAAAATGCACATACCTTAATTTACATCCGACCTGTATCTTATAGGGGACGATTTACTTCTGCCTCTCAAGAATGTTACAGGTTTTTAAGACTAATAGGTTATCTCGAAAGACATCAAATAGCTGGTTTTTCTGTTTTACCGTTGGCTTTCTAAGAAAACACCCCGTGTTTTGTGTTTGGCGCATCACAACCTAAGTCGTTTTTGCTCAACTATATACACGTTTTAACTATCGTCCATGAAGATGCTGAATGTAAATATGCGTGCTTAAAAAGGCCCGGAATGTTAGGCGCCAATGCTCGAGTTCTCGTCTTTCATAGCGGCGTCAGAACGATAGCTTCAGACCCTCGGTCGCAGCAGGCACTATCTTACATGTTGTGCAGTTAATTCCATTTGTTGAGCTGCTTATCTGCTGCAAACCACTCATCCGTCAATCGTGCATAAAGCCGTCGAATACCATCGAGAATATCATCGTCCCCAAAGGAGAAGAGGCGGGGATCTGTCACGATTTCGTCAGGTACAAATGAGAAAGGCAAGGCACCGCAAGAGCAAGAACTTCTTGACACGGCCTACGCCCCGAGCGCCCAGCATTCCCTGAAAATTCAATAGCGCAATCGGCCAATGCTCGCCGGAATACTGTCCCTCGGAATAGTGTCCCTCTTGTATCCTGTCTGTAGGTTTGCGGGAGAAGTACACGGGACAGTGACAGCAGAAGTTAGGGGCACCTAAGCGGCCACGAATCCGTAAGAGCATGGGAACAGGAGAGAGAGAGACACGACCTGGAAGTGAGGTAAACGCTTACAATGCTCACGGGATCAGGTGTGGTACCAGAACAACCCTGGTGGCACTCAGGTGCACCAACCGCTGCTACTGCAAAAGGAGCTACTGCTCGTTTTGCAATGTACTTAAGGACTGCACAAAACCCGTTTTCTTGAGTCTAGGCTGTAATTACTGAACTGATAACGTACGGTGCAAAAACGTGGAGGATAACGAAAAAACTAGAGATGAAACTAAGGAGCGCGCAACGTGCAATGGAAAGAAAAATGATGGGGGTAACGCTAAGAGATAAAAACCGAGCGGAATGGATCAGAGAACAGACAGGAGTAGCCGATATTATTTTATCAATTGAAAGAAAGAAGTGGACCTGGGCAGGACATGTCATGAGGAGGAAAGATAACATATGGACAGTAAGAGCGACGGAATGGATACCAAGAGAGGGAAAACGCAACAGAGGTAGGCAAGAGGTTAGATGGAGCGATGAAATTAAATAGTTTGCGGGCATAAAATGGAACCAACTCGCTCAGGATAGGGTGGATTGGAAATCGTTGGGAGAGGCCTTCGTCCTGTAGTGGACCTAAACATGCCGGTGATGATGATGATGATGAGATCAGCAATACCCGGTACGATATAACGCTAGTTTGGGCTGTAACCACTTGTCGGTCCAACAGTGAGACTCTGTTGATTCGTATGTAGGGAGACCTTGTTCTAGGCTCCTTTTAAAGAAAAAAAAAGTAGAAGACTAAAGCGCAGTTTATTTTTCCGTTTACCAGCGGGTGTTCCTGTGCAAGTTGAGCACTTTCGCAAATATTTCACTCCTGTATATCTTCAGGGTTGGTTCCTCCAGTCTGCCTTCTTTTTGATCAACGCCGAATATCACCCATAGAGTAATAATGTTAAAAAAACGGCATCACGTTGAAGCGACTTGGTTTACGTCAAATGGGAAAAGAACAAACTAATTTTTTTCCCGTCTAGCCAAAAGCAACGATTTTTCATACCGACAGCATGGTGCGTTCCAGACTTATAAGTACATACATATTTTGATTTCTTAGCAGTATTGCCTCCTCGTGTGGCAGCCCGGCCACGTGGTCTAGTGGCTACGGTACTCGGCTGCTGATAGGAGGGTCACGGGATCGAATCCCGGCCGCGGCGGCTGCATTTGGATGGAAGCGAAATGTTGAGGCCCGTGTTCTGTGCGATGTCAGCGCACGTTAAAGAACCCCAGGTGGTCGAAATTTCCGGAGACCTCCACTACGGCGTCTCTCATAATCAGAGCTGGTTTTGGGACGTTAACCCCCATAAATCAATCAATCCTCGTGTGGCAACCGATAAATCGCGCGCGTGGCATCGTCACCACGCGAGCACGAAACATCGAACACAACGGGTCGGATTGTGCTCTCGGCGCCATAAAGGCTTTTCAAAAATATGTTGCGGAGGTGTCACGGCTCATAGGTGTCCTTTTAGGTGCTGACAAGGAAACCTGTCACCATTGGGCATGATGGATAACTGGGCATGTTGGTTTAGCATGTCCTGCGGTGAAAAAGAGCGACAGAGGAAAGGAGCACACGCACGCAGGGCGCCTTCGTCGTCTTCGCGCCAGTCACCTCAGGACATGCTAAAGCAAGGCGCCCGGTTATCCATCATACCCGATGACGGGTTCCCTCGTCAGCAGGTGCAGGGCATCTATGAGCCGTGACATTCCCGCAACATATTTTTGAAAAGCCTTTGTGGTTGTCACATGCATTCACTGGAATGCAGAGGGGAGAACGCAGATGGAGCGAGAAAAGAGGTTTGTGAACGAACGTGTTTCATTAGCCTTGCAGGAAACGCTACGTAAGGATTCATAATGCAAAGAAGAGGCGTGCAAGACACCGACGCTACGGAAGAGGAGTGGACAACACGAACTCCTCTTCCCTAGTGTCCGTGTCTTGCACGCCCCTTCTTTGCACTATGATCCTTACCAACTCGCTCAGCTTCCTGTACTTTTGAGCTACTTAAGGATTTTCGCGAATCACCATTTATGTTATGCGGCGCCGAGTGCACCACAGCTGCATCGCGCAGAACGCCGCGCAGCACTGGTACTTTCGTCCATATCTTCGTGACACAATTGGCTACCTCGTTTAGTTCAAACATTTCTTTTTTCTTTGTAATTCATCTTTCCAATTACTTTGTGTACATGACCATTTACGTTAGCGACCTGATGGTGACGCCGTACGCCGCGGATGCAGATTTCCGGAAAGTTCTTATAACTTCAACCGATGGAAACTAAGTGCGCCTCAAAGACTCGAGTAGCGGATAACCAGCGTACGCCCTACCTACATCGTGCCGATCACACAATGCGCGCACTGCTGCGGCTGACGACAGTAGTGCGGTAGCACGCATCTTTGTGCGGTAACTCAATCTAATGAAGTTGTTCTTTCTCTCTTGTATCTTATGGCCAAAAACGACATATCATTCGTGGTGTGTGGCTAGAGTTCTCGCCCAAAATGTCTCGAGTAATCCCGCCCAAGCATACTCAGTAAGACACGACATTCTGGTGAACGCAACGGATAAAAAAAAAAAAGAGATAGAGCAGCGGATCGCGAAGAGAGGCCTCGTCAAAAGTGTCGGACAGGAAGCCCCCTTCTCTGTCCGCGCGGCCCGTGGAACCGGGGCGCCTACTGCGTCCCCTTGTGTCGGTTTCCCGGAAACCGCGTTTTGCTGCTTTGTCGGCGCTCGGGGTAGGCGGACAGCCAGTTATGAAGTGCTGCCGAGAACTCTCATACACAAGAGCGGGCCGCTCGCTGCCGGCTTTGTGATGAAAGGACCCGCCAACGGTTGCACGTGTGGCGCCCGTGCGGATGTCCGAGAACGGCATTCAACTGCATTGTCCCGAACACACGAATGCTAACCTGCATACTTCGGCTCGAGTACAGGTCGGCCTGAAACTTCACAAACCTCACCAAGTACCAGTAACTGCGCTCGCCATAAAGGTTGTTAGCGGCTATTAGGAAATAACCCATCGGTTCCCCAGCCCAAGTATTTCACGCGTAATCTGCTGACTCGGAGCGTGGTCACTCTTTTGGCAGGCGACGCCAGCTTCACCGAAAGACACGTGCACTAGCCCGGCAGCGGGTAGTAGGTAGTCTCGGTGAAAGCGTGCGAGAACTGCACTGTGTCGGCCGGCCCAGCCAACAGTGACGAGCGGCGCCTTCGAGTGTGCTGTCCTTCTCCACACACACACACACACACACACACACACACACACACACACACACACACACACACACACACACACACACACACACACACACACACACCTGTGCGGGCCGAATCGCTGTCGCGCATCGACGGGCGCCGTGTGGAGCAGCGCTCGTCAGCCGTTTTCTTCAATGAAAGCGAAGTTTGTGCCGACACAGCTCGGCGTTTGCTTTCGGCGGGCGGTCCCGGAGCCACGCTCCACGTCTTCCCCCCGCTGTGTACGCACGCGCTTCCGTTGTTTCACGGCCGTGCTTCGGATAATTTCGGCGGTGCACCGCAGCGCTCTTTGTGCGCACCTGTCGACCGCCGTCGTCATTCGCGCATATCACACCTACACGGCGGCGTTCCGGGGCGCCCTGTTACGTGGGAGACGTGCAGCATTAGGAATGGCCCTGTTCTTGATAGGTGCAGAGCAAGTTGAGGTGTGATGCTTAGTGCCCAGTTGATCTGTCCATTTGGGCTGCCTGGTACATAGTGGAACGTGAGAAACAATGCACTTGGCGAGGCGATCGGTGCTTGGTTTGTATCTCTCTCTCTCTCTCTCTCTCTCTCTCTCTCAATGCCTCATCCTTACGCTATCTCTCATCTTTGGGTTTAGGTTTAGTGCGCTTTTCTACAGCAGTTGTCTGAGGGTAAAGTGGGACAGGAGCAACGTTGTGTGCATTCATCGCATCATTTCGAGATGACTTTGCTCCAGTGAACACTTGACAGTTGCATACACTGATCGCCATTGCATGGTTGCACACGTTCTATGGCTCCGCATATGTGCTCAGAAATCTGTCCTCATCAACAAAGGTTAGCGCACGTAATGTGCGCCTCATACTTACTGTCGTGTTACACTACACCGCACGAAATGTAGGTCAGACTGAGCTGGGGATTTTTGTTAGATTGAACCTCGCGTCGTCTGTGAACTGCTTTAATCAGCATCGGCACGAGCAACGGGACATCCGGAAGGAGCACGTTGTCACAAGCGTCTTCGCGCGCCCGACTTGACAGCGGCGTGTGAGCTCTGACAGACTCCATGCCGTGCGACGCGAGTAGCATCCGCACCGCCATTAACGACGTGGGTTGAAAAGCAGAGAAGCGTGCTTCGAGATCGAGTACTGTGCCCTATCAGTTGCGTGAGACTGTTATCGCCGCGTCACTGAAACCTATAGCGTGCTGCTACGAGTGTTGCCGGTTAAGAAAGTGAGTCGCCGAGACGGCTCTCCATCCGGCGAGCAGAGGCTTTGATGCGCCCGACAATTGCGTTATTTGTGCCTAATCTGGAGTATCGTTTTTCTAGACATTTTCTCAGCATCGATTGCCAAGGTGCCTTTGTAGCCGCGTTTCGTCTGCGTCTCTGCGGTCATACGGGCGTTCACATCGCGCTTGCACAAGTCGCAGCGAGATCAATGACCGTCTGACTTCCGCTCGCGGTTAACGTCGTTGACTGTTCCACTCACCAGCACTTGGGGACGCATGCTGCCCTCGATCGTGAGGTCAAATTAGCGTTGAACCTAATTCATCACTACTATACAGCCCTGACGAGACTCTCGAAACCTTGGCTCCAACCACAGGCTCACGAGGCCGCGGGTTCGACTCCTGGACACAGCGGCCGCATACAGCTGTTTTAGCGAGCATTTGCAAACATTTTAAAGATAGGCTGCACGAGAAAAAAAATTACCACCGAAGTGCTAATTATTTAGCTGATTAATTGAGACTTAGAAACAGCTTTTTTTTATTAGATACCTTTGGTGGTTATTGTCAATGCCGAGCTCTTAGCTATACAGATATGATGATGTCATATCAGTTTTATAACAAAGTTTTATAACAAAGAAAAAGCCGTTGTCTAAAGCGGTGCAGCGCGAGAAATCCCTACAGGCTTTCTTTCTTTCTTTCTTTCTTTCTTTCTTTCTTTCTTTCTTTCTTTCTGTCTGTCTTTCTCTCTCTCTCTTTTTTTTTTTTTTAATGAAGAGCGCCGGAAGCCACTTACCAACGCAACCTCCGCTGGTGACGTTGGTCCAAAGATTGCGGCGGTCAATTTGAAATGTACGGTGTGCTATTTGCGCCATGACTGCAAAGTCTCGAGCATAGGTAAAAGCCAGCGTTATCTTTTGCCTATTCGCGCAGTGCGAAACGCGGCCGCTATAGTTTCGAGAGTACCTACAATTCGAATTGACCGCCCCAGGAATTGGAACACGTCACCAGCGGACGTGGCGTTCGCACGTGACTTCCGGCACTCCTTTTGCATCCAGGGGCGAAATCTTGATCTGATTTCTGGAATTTTACGTCCCAAAACCACGATGTGATTATGAGAGACGCCATGGTGGAAGGCTCTGGAAATTTCGACCACCTGGAGTTGGTTGTTTAACGTGCACTGACGTCGCACAGTACACAGGCCTCAACATTTCGCCTCCATAGAAGTGTGGCCGCCGCGGCCGGGATAGGGGCGAAATCTTATAACGGTTCCAAAAGTGGACCAGTTCACTTGGTCTCGCGTGATTGGGCAGAATCTATCTTTTGCTGACGCGAGCGCGACTCTATCCAATCACGCGAGGGCAAGCGGACCGGTCCACTTTTGGAACCGTGGTAAGATATCGGCCCAGTTTTGGTTTCATGAGGAAGACACGCCGATTTTCGCGGGTCGTGGAGCTTCAGGAAAGAACATATTACTTAGATCAAAGGGACACTAAAGAGAAAAAAAGTAAATCAGTTTGTAGTGATAGATTTTTCTTCGAGAATTGTATTGTCGTTGATCGCACACCGTGGATTCAATATTGAAGAACAAAACGAAGGTCAGTTTTTTTTTTTTTTTTTGAATTTCGCGCCGAAAGCTCTGCACCTCAAGGCAAGCATGCGTCACGGATTTCAAAGTCCTTTTTTTCTTTTTAGTGTTTTGTCTGCATTGGGTTCCATGTAATTTCATGAAAATTTGCGACATTAACCCTCATGCTACATGCGAGCACAGTGCAATTCAATTTTACCGGCCGGTAATTATGGGCGCCCTAGCAGGTGCCTTGAAAGTCTATGACGTCACACCGAGCGGGTGCGGGAACCT
Source organism: Hyalomma asiaticum (assembly GCA_013339685.2). NCBI lineage: Eukaryota > Metazoa > Arthropoda > Arachnida > Ixodida > Ixodidae > Hyalomma > Hyalomma asiaticum. The sequence goes on along the minus strand of CM023481.1, from coordinate 137,753,753 downwards.
CAGGGTGGCGTCGCCACCTGTATTTTCCTCCAGCGTGTTTTCTCGCTTACCAAGCGCGTTCCCGCTGTGAAAGCGCTGCTTTTGGTATTCCGAAAGAGTGATTTACTGGTAGAAGAAAAATTGTTTTGCTCTTTGGTGGCCCTTTAAAAGCTGATACGGCATCGTCGTCTTTATGGTTACAAATTCGCCGTCGACAATAGTTTCGAAAATCAACTAATTAGAAGGTTAATTAGATTGCTTTAATTAGGAATGCTAATAATAGCATACTTTCCGTGATTAACGACGTCGGCCCACCTGGCAGGTCGTCCTTTAAGAATGTTTTTTCCTCGAAAAGATTATCTTCGGGAATCTTTGAAGTGTTCGCTGAAACAACTGATATATATATATATATATGGACATGAAATAGAAAGAAACAAGGAAATAAGAAAGAAAGAAAGGCGTTCTTGTATTTAAATGGGCAAAATAGTTACTCCAAGAGGGGTCTAAACTAAACCTACTGTTTACCATTGCGACGTGCTTTATCGCAGTCTGCAGCGAGCCAGTGTGAACGTCGAAGTGCGGGTCAAGCGATCGCCGACTTTCGGCAACCAGATCCCACATGAAACTTTGCGAATGTTCTTGCGTGCGGTTTGCGCCAGTTACCGAAGGGGTGACGCTACGCTCGCACGGATGTGCTTTTCGCCCTTCATTTTACGGAATGCCGAGTAAAACTACCCGAGACGTTTGTCGTCATCGACCGTCTATATGCCCGGTTGCTTCATCGCACGGGCCAATATATCAGCGCAATAAATTTCCCGTGCAGTGAGCATCTGTTGCGCATTCCCGGTGAGAAACGCAATGTTAATTCTTTCCCCCTCTCTGAGAACGCTCCGTAGTTGCGTTGAGCAGAGCAGGCGCCTTGCAGCATCGCCGATTCTCAAGCCCACGGGTGTAGCGCGTCGAAAAAACCTCCGCAGCGCTCCCGGATTTCCCCCGACACCGCCTCGACGCGCGCAGCAGTGCCGTCGGCGGCTCGCATCTTGCGTTCAGCGGTCGTCGCCAGATGCGCCGTTCGGGGTCCAATTTTCCCACGTTGCCCTCAGTGGCGCATTCGCGTGCAGTCTTCGAGGCAATCTTGGTTGGCGCGGGAACCTCGGTTGCTTCGCCTCTGCCCTTGTCGACCCATTTGTTCATTCCACATTTTTTGTTTCCGCCCCCGCCCCCCCCCCCCCCCCCTTCCCCTTCCCGTAAGACTCCACTCATGCCCAAGATGTTGCTCCGCACTCGTTCCTGTTATGTCTGCATGTATATTTAACGACTTTCATCCGCCCAGAAGCTGTCAGCAAACACCACCCGTGCTTTCGTCTGTGTTCTTTTTTTTTTTTTTCCATTTCCTAAATTACGCGGTCGTGATTCAAGTTTCTCGCTCCTCAAATACGGAAGCGCATCTCCGACAGAAACGTACGCAGATGTAGCGACCTTCCCCCACTTCGCCAGCCCCCCCCTTCCCACTCCTCGTTCTCCACTGTCGAAGGAAGTGGTGAGCGGCAGAGCGGCACCGGCCCCGGCCATGTGGGCTCCGTGCCGACGGTTGACGAAGGAGCTGCATTGCGGCCTGCGACGAGGCTGGTGGTGCGTCTTCCAGGCGCGACACACAGCGACTCGAGCGCACATGTGGTCGCCAGTCGTCCCATCGGCGGCAGCAGGAGTGCCTGCCGGCCGGCCTGAAAGGCGACACCGCGTCACGCGGAAACATCTTGCGTCGCGCCTCGCTCTCTCGGGACCCTCCAGTCGCCGCTGCCAGTGGTCCTAGCCTCTCCAGCGTCTGTGGCAGTGGCATTAGACGAGAGAGTTGACACAGAGGAAAATAAGAATACAGAACCGTTGAGGGAGCTACCGCAGAGCGCAGCCCCACCCCACCCACATTTTTTCCCTCCTCTTCTATCGTGTATTTTTTTTTTTTTTCGCATATCGCAGCAGCCCGTGTAGCTCGGTAAACGACGATGCGCTGGAAGAGCTCGCTTTCGTTTTCTTCGAGTCCTTTGGAGAGAGCGCGCGCTGTCGCCGAGCCAAACGCGCGTGCGCTCCTGAGAAGCCCGTAATTAGGGCCTCCCGAAGTTCTCCTCTCGCTGGCGGCGTGGGAAGGAAACAGTTGACGCACGGTGGCAAACATTTATACACACAGACCGCGTAGAACAGTGTGCGTGCGTGTCCTGGTGTGCGCGCAATGGCAGATGCCAAGGACGCTGAAATTTAAGCCTGGGAAATAATAAAAAAAAAAATGCCTTCGGAGTGCGCTTTCGTCGCCCGATCTCTCGAGAGGAGAGGGCCCGATCGAGGAGGCCGAAGCGCTGCCAAGAAAAAAGGCTGCCTGCGCTTCCCACGGCCAGGCCATCGATTGGGCATACGAAGCCTGATAACGAGAAATAGTCGCGCGCGCTTCTTCGCATGGAATCAGCTCGGCCTTGCTTCCAGCGACGTCGCGAGCACGCACGTCAGCCGGTTTTCGGGCGTGATTACTTCATGTTCGTTAGTAGCGAAAGAAGAGAGAGAATTTTAATGAGAGAGGACGGGGAAAAAGAAAGAAAGAAAAGTCGTTCTCATCGTCTCTCTCGGAGGCAAAACAGAAATCGATGAAAACTGTCCCGCGACTGCACGTTTCGGGGGGAAAACTTGTTGCTCGTTCAGCGTGGGAAGATCCGTTAACCAGAAGGGCAGCCGTTGCACAAGCATCGTTCTTGGAGAATGCGACGCCAGAAAAAGCTCCTCACGGGAATGTTTACGGCCGCGTGATGGCGCGCTTATGTAAAAGAAAATGTTAAAAAAAAAAAGGAATCGTGGTCGCGATCGTGAAAACCTTGAATCGACGCTGGCGTCTTCGACGCGATGTAGTTGAATAGTTTAGTAATGCGCGAAGAGGATTCAAGAAAAAAAAAAAAAAGGAAAAGCCGGTGTAGCGAAGGAGTGCCGTCAAGGCCGACGACTACGCCGTTTCGCTACACCTTCGGGAGAAATCTGTAATAGGAAACGGGTCCAGAAGTTGTCGTAATGAAGGTCTCAGTGCCGCACCTCAAACTGACCAACGCAGTGCATCATAACGAGCTGACACTATATATCATACACCAAACATATATAGTTCGGAGCGTCCGAACAAACGCCCGCGTTCGGCGGCTTTTCGTTAACTCGAGGAAATAGACCTGGTCGAATCCGGCCCTCTTCGAAACTCACCGCAATAGCCAAGACGAAGAGAGCAGAAGAAAGAGCACAAAATAATCAAGTGGCGTCGGCGAACAACAAACTGCCTCTCATTTGTCGCGTGGGAACAGCTTCGCCTCGCTTTTGCGCCGGCTCCTCCGGAGCACTGTCTCCTTTTGTCTTAGCAGTAGTCGATGCGACGATCTTTTTGTCTCCAAGAGACGGGCTGGGAAGAAGACTCTGGGGCGTACAACTCGTCCGCTGTCGCCGCCGCGCGTCATATCACCGGAACACAATGCTGGGAGTACCATTTGCATGCACCCGGGCGCCGAGCTTTCTCGCAGTTATTTAACGCCGCCGCGGCCGCCTGTTGAGGCCCGCCGTTGCGGGCTCGGCCGAAGAACGGGTTTTGCGAACACGCCTCCTTTGTGTACCGCCCGCAAACTCTGACCGTCCGCTCTTGCGCGGCCAAAGCCTTTCTTCTTCACCTTTTACTCGCTAGGAAGTACACACACGCGGTTCAGTCGTTGCCTCTTCTTCGTTCTTTTTTCTTTTTTTCTTTCTCTTTTCATCGTTTTCCGCTGCTCTCAAGACGCGCGGAAGAACTCACCGGTACTGATGGCGATGTTTGACCATTATGTCTTTGTGTCCGGGGAAAAAAAAAAGGAAACCTTTCACTAATGCCCTGGTTTGTTTCACCGCTTTTCACGCAGCCGCTTAAGCGAAGAAGGGTTTGTTGGAAGGAGGTTGTAAACTAATGACGACAGCATGGGCACAAAGCGCAGTTCCCAAGTGTCCTGCGCCCGCATGTAGAGAACTTAAAAATACAAGGCGAAAACACCTGCGTAAATTAATTAAATCCGAGACATTTTCGTTCGCAATGTGGGGGTCATGAGTAGCCTTGTGTCCAGTCAAATAGAAGTCGTCTTATGTCCAGCCGGGCTCATTTACCGCTACCGCGAACCCTACAACTGCGCGTACGCGAGGATTACTGCTGTATTGCGGCACTGGGTACATCGCAAGGTTGGGTTGGTTGTGTGCGTTTTCACGGAGAATGTAGGGTGTACCATACGCGCGCAATGCATCGCGCGGAAAAAGCGATTTCGTCCGATTGTGCGCAGGCGGCGATGGGAAAGAGAGCGATGGGGCGCGTCGAAGTGACTGTTTCGACGCTGACGGGTCACGGAACGCCGTGGAGACCTGGAAGGCGGTGGACGACTTTCGTTCGGCTGCTCTTTAAGAACGACAGCGGTGTCATGCGGGGCTTTGGTATGCCTGAGTATTGGCCTCGGGACGTTTCGCAGCCTCACTTTTCCTCGATTTGTCGCAGCCCCTATGATCCGCCGACCAGCAGGCGTGGCGTATGAAGCCCCTGCGAAAAGGGACGGCTGACCGGTGGTCGCGGAGCACGGGCAAATAAGAAAGCAAGACAAAGCACCGCGAAGCAGTCATGGGAACCATGTCACGCGCAGAAGGACACACAGGATGAGCTCGTCCCCTGCACCGCGTGAGAAATTAGCCAGCGGGGAAGGAAGCGAGACGCGGCCGCCTCCTCTCCCCGCACTGGCGGCCGTCATTACGAGCGGGCGAAATGGTCGCCCGCGATGCCCTGGAGCCAGACGGCCGATACCTGCAGCTGCAGTGGTGGCGCGCCCTCATTGCTTGCTGGTCGCGGCCTCTTCGTCCACCGGGGCTCGACTTGACCGACCTGCGGGGCGCAGCGTGGAAGCCGTGCTTGTTGGCGGGGCGGGGAGCCCGAGCTCCCGTACGCTCGCACGATAGTTTCGCAGACGTGGCCGAAGTGCGTTTGCGCGCTGATGGTTGGCGGCAGCACGGTCATCAGCTTCCGAAGGATGGAAAAGGGTGAATCTAGTGCTCATGATACGCTAAATACTTTGACTCCTTTACATACGGACCACCCCCAGCGTAGGATAGCAAATTGAGCTCTCGTGTCGTTGGCGACGTGGCTGCCTTATGTGACAGAGTCGCAGTCAGACGTTCTCTCTCTCTCTCTCTCTCTCTCTCTCTCTCTCTCTCTCTCTCTCACACACACACACACACACACACACACACACACACACACACACACACACACACACACACACACACACGACGCGCTTCGACCGAGCTGTCCGTTCAAACCGGCTGAACAGACTTGGTACAAGCACAGCCTTTTAATCGAATGACTCCGTTGCAAGCACGCCAGCTGCGCGGAAAATGTTCCTCGACCCAGCGTAGCACTTTTGTGTAGGATAGCTTAATCGAAGACACCTGCGCCCATCCCGGGTCAAATTCTCATCCGAACTCGCTCGTAGCTATTTTAGCAAGCGGCCGGCATCGACTGACCCGTGGCGAAATCCCCCCCCCCCCCCACCTTTAAGGAAGGCCCTCGCATATTGCGCGTGACACTGCGAGGCGCAGCTCCTTGCTGCTGCAGATTCCAGCCCCCAAATCGCTCCTTCGTCATCGAACCGGGAGCGTCGCGCCTCAGTGCGCCGCGTGTAAGCTGCAGCAGCGCTCGGATTAGAACTGCGCAGAACGCAGATCCGCGGGCTAAAAGGAAGGAGCTGCCCCGTCTTGACGCGTGCACGAGCTGGGGCACGCATGAGCGCGCGGAAAATTCGGGCAGTCCACAATTCTGGGGCCACTTTGCCAAGAGGACTAACCCGCTGGCAGCCGCGTTTGGTTCCCAATCGAGGTCAACGCCGGTCGCGTCGGCGATTGTGCCAACAGGCGCTCGGAACACTGGCGCCGTTGCTCCCACGGTCATCCGTGGCATGCGTGCATCTTCGACTGCGACGTTTCCCGGTGGTGATGCATGTTACACTGGGCGAAGTATTCGCTTATGTCCGTTTGCCTTAGCTGATATCGAAGTTCCACGTGTTGCGATTGGGCGAGGCCGTCTGCGACTTGCAGCCAGTTGCGGGAAAATGTTTCCAGCGTAAACGTCTGCTGATCATGCTTTTACAGAGCTAAGCGTAGTGAACCTGAAATGCTGACGACACAGCCGTATGCAAAGTGCTGACAAATAAGTACTGCGCTCTATAAAATAAAGCCTTCATTATATAAAGTGAGATGGAATGGCTGAAAACCTATGGAGTGAACGTTTTTGCCGTTAGGATGGAGCAGGCAAGCTGCAGGTAAGCGTAACCGACTTAGCTTTTTTGCACTCTACTTGCGTAGTAGCGAGTGCAAGCTGCATATGCTTTTCAGACATTGAGGGGGCTGAAGCACCTCCAAGCAACAGCGACAGTCGCATTGCACAAACTGCGTTGTGCGCACGGTCCGATGCCGTTTGCTGAAATTGCATTCGTAAATGCACACATTCTTGGCAGCGTAGGTTTCTCAACAAACCACGTTAGATGGGGGCTCCATTATATGTCGCCGTTGGTGCGTCGAACGTAATAATAACCAAGTTGCGGTACGTATAGTCAGAGAGTTCGAGTCTATGAACCAATCCAGGTTCTTCCCGAAACGTCTGTGCCTCACTAAAGCAGCGGTTTTGACGTGTTGGCATCACAAAATATTTTAGCGCATAAACAGAGGACAGTGGAAGCGCCTGCGTGTCTGCAGTATTTCTACTGTCCCAGACCGTCTAGTGCATTAGGATGTTTCCCGAACTCTGCTTGTTTTTCATTTTTGGACTTGGTCAGTGACTGCAACTTCATCAAGTAGCGCTAAACATCCCATGGAATACTATAGAGCAGAAAGGTGAAATCAGGGCGACATGCGTAATGATTTTGTCAATATCCTGTACAGTTGAACTCCTCTCAGTGCGCACCCGTATCTACCCTCATTTTTGATTGCTATCCTCCTCATGCCGGGGCCCGCCGCCTCGGTGGTCTAGGGGCTTTGGCACTTGTCATCCGATCCGAAGGTCGCAGGATCGAATCCCGGCCGCGGCGGTTGCATTTCGATGGAGGCGAAATGTTAATTCTGGCTCGGTTAAGGAAAGGACGCTAATTTCTGCAGCCCATGTCGGGAGCACGGCTCAGCGTCCGTGAGGGTAGGGGAAAGGGAACGAAAGAGATAGAAAGGCGAGGAACGCAGTAGCGGAGGGCTCTGGAAATTTTCACCACCTTCGAGACGCGCACATGTAGGCTCCCTACACTGACAACGCACAGTACACGGGCCTCTGGCATTTTCGCCTCCATAGAAAATACGACCGCCGCTGCGTGGATCGAACCCGCCTTTTTATTTATTTATTTTTTTTTTTGGGGGGGGGGGGGAGGGTTAGTAGCCGAGCACCGAAATGTTGAGGCCCGCGTACTGTGCGATGTCAGTGCACGTTAAAGAACCCCAGGTGGTCGAAATTTCCGTAAGACTTCCACTTCATAATCATGTGTTTTTGGGACGCTTTTGCTGTGTGTGCTCCGGCTCACTGAGGGTGAAGTATCCTTTGGTGAAGCCTACTTAGTGAGTTTCGTGCGTTGTGTCCGCCTCCTTGAACTCGCAGTCAAGGCATATTCGTGCACCTCATCCAGATGAAGCGCACTGGGACGGGCATTTTGCAATACGCGCGCCGTTGGATACGCGTGCATCGGGGGTCTCACTTCGTGGGAACGCTGTATAGGAAATCTTTTTGCCTCGAGTCAGCAGGGGAAAAAAAAAAAAAAGGAAAGGAAAAAGCGCCCCATTTCGTGGGAAAAGTGTAACTGCAAACTCTTTGATCAAACTCAAGTTTGCGACCTTGTGCAAACGCGACTGCCTGCTCCGGACGCGGCGACGATTTTCGCGCCGCTTCGGAAAATTTAGAAGAAAGAGTGCGAGACAAATTGAACGCGCCCATCGGTGAGTGAGTCATCGATTTCGCGTCGATGGCCCGCTCACATTACATTGTAAGTAAGCGCACGTGGTGCTTTGCTTCGAAGAACATCGCAAATGCACGCGGTAATATTATTTGGCGGCTTCGGATGCTTAATAATATAATTGCCGGGGCTTTACGTGCCAAAACAAGCGAGGCACGCCGTAGTGGAAGACTTTAGGAATAATATGCACTGTTATTAACGCACAGTACACGTGCCTCTAGCATTTTCGCCTCCATCGAAAATGAAGCCCAAGCAGCTAGGCTTCGAATGCTCGTAACGTCGCGTTATTTCGTTACGAAATTTGATTTTGTCCGCTTGCATGCAGAAAGACAAGGCAAAGCGGCGCTCGGTGAGAAGAGGATAAAATCGGGGAAAAGGTCTAGTAGCCGCTGCGTGCACCAGTAGGGCAGGCCAAAACACCGCAGCTAAGGTCCCTAGATCGCTTTTCTAAAGAAAAATCTAGGGACTTTAGCCACAGCGCGCGTGTTGGTTTGCGCTGTTTGCAGTACTAACGAGCATATTCAGAATGTACGTCAGCCGTTTTAAGCGTGACTAAAGCGGTCATAGAGGGACGTTAAGCTTGACGTGCGGGTTGATGGTCCTGCCACACTGGTACTCGGAACAGGAGAAGACTGTGCACCGCAGTGAGCAGCCAGTAAAAGAGTGAAAGAGGGTGCACATTGTTTCGTAGTCCGGGCGCCCAGCCACGTACGCATGGCGAGGCCGCATACGCACACACCCATGTCTATATTCTAGTACACTGTACCATGTCGTATTTGAGAGGGAACCGGTAGTAGTCGGGCCTCATCCGAGAGCGGAGCCCAGGAACCGGAATAGAGGGAAAGAGAGGCCCCTCGGCGACAGCCCGCCACCGAGTCGAGTCCCGTCGACGGGGCTCCTCGATGCATTGCAGTGGCGAGCCAAAAGCCGAACAAAGGATAGCCTCTGCCTCATTAGCTGGCTAAAACGGGCACGGCGGCTACGGGATGGCCGAAACGGCCCCAAATTATGACCGGCGGTGCGTCGATTTTAATTATTGTTATAGAGGGTATTCATTGACGTCACTGAGGCTGCCATTTTGCTGTCCAGCTAGCACAGTGAAAGGCTGCGCTTTTTTTCGAACCGGTTATATCCATAAGCACAGTGCAAGATGCGGAGCGCACTACAAAATGGCGCACGCTGACGTCACGTGAACACCCCCTATTAACAATAGCGCAAACCATCGCAGGAAGGTGAGTCTCTTGGTTAGACATAAGCGTCGTGGTTTACAGATCTCTCCACCCCACCTCCCAACCTTGTTTTTTTTTTTTTTAAATGCCAAGCATTTCTTGACGAACTCGGGCTACTTTGACCGTATCTATCTATCTATCTATCTATCTATCTATCTATCTATCTATCTATCTATCTATCTATCTATCTATCTAATCTAATCTGGCCGCCTACGTCTCGGCGCTCTCATGGTCGTCGCGTTTACTTGATACATACTAAAATGGAAATCGTAAGGTAGCAATGTATGAAGAAAGCGAATAATCGGTCTAGATATCACTGAAGTGATATGCTCGTCTTGTACGTCACGATTAATGATGACGCGATCACATGTTGTTCATACCCGCAGTGCTTGGCCCGGGTAATGCGGGTATGCGCCATAGGTGTCTACAAGTTAACACCGCAGCTTATGTTAGTCAAAGGACAACCAAAATGGACATTGACAACATCACGAGGACAAACTTTGCGTGGGTTAAATAAGAGGAAGACACATCGCTTATCGTACCTTACGATTGAAATGTAGACACAGGAAGCGGACAGATACAGACAAGCGTCAGCCCATCAAGCGTGAGGGGCATAGGAATCGAACCTGGAGCGCCGAGGCGGCAAGCAAGCAAGCTACCACTCGTCCACGACGGCACCTCGCACGCGGTGCATATCCCAAATAAGCCAATCAGCAGTTATGGTGATAGTGCTCGTGGTCAGTTTGCGCGGAGACGTTGACATGACGTTGATTCCTCTCGTAACAATAGCCAAACAGTGCGCCGATTGCTTCGCATGATAGCGATTCCCACAAAGCGTGGGATCTGCTGGAGTTTTTTTTTTTTTTTTTTTTCCTTTCGTTTGCGCCCTGAACATTGTCGTTTGCTAAGTGCCTGAATAAATGACACGTGCAGGAAGATTTTACGCCCGGCTAGTTAGTCGCGCGTAATTTGCGCGAAAAAGAGTGCCGTACACTCAGTTTGTTCTTTGTGCTGTGGCTGTGTGGCTCTTTTTTTTTTTTCGTTTTGTTTGTTTCCTGCGGAAGGGACTGCAAAGTTTAAATGGTTGCAGTCAAAGAAGACTCTGGCCTGAACAAAGTTCACTTAAACATTCCAACGATGCATAAAAAAGAAAATGTGAGTGAAGCTAGAGGAGGCCTCCGGGAGGAAAAAAAAAGCAAAAAAAAAAAAAAAGTCGAAATGGCCCGGTGGGTGTCGTGTGGGACACAACAGCGCTCCCTCCCTTCTGTGGCGCCTGCCTGGCTTGCGGATGACGCGTTCGCCGGGGCACTCGCTCCTACCGGCACTGCGCCCTCTGTGGCGCCGCAGTCTACAGCGCGGCCTGCTTTCTGTCAGCCGGACGTCTTCGCATTTTGCCACGTCGCATGCAGCTCCGCTTAGTGACTGGCACTTTGTTCCGAGCTCTCTGAGCTGCTGCTTCATGGAAACAAGAAGCAGGGAAGTGGGCCTTGACAGGGAGAGAATGCGAAGGGGAAAAAATAGATAAGCAAAAGCATGATCGTTGTCGTTTCGTAGGAGAGTGACTCGCATGCAGACGCGAGGAGAAGGAAAATATGCAAAGAACTTCAATAAAAGCGCGCCGCAAGCTCGCGCGCCACGCAAGCGATCGGAAAATGAGCTGAAGGCCATACTCATAAAGTCGAGCGTTTTAGGGCCGCCGTTAAGTCGCAATACATGGGCGTCTGTGTGTGCCGAGCGGAAGGGAGAGGAGAAAAGCGGGCGAGGAGGTCCTTTTGAAATATGGACCTATAATTCCTGAAAAGTCGGAAAGCTCGGTCGCATATCTAGTGTCTTAACGGAAACGGCCATCTCTCCCTTCGTCTCGTGTTCCTGCGCTTTCGTTCGGTAAGATTTCTTATCTGTCCGGGACATGAAAGCAGCCGATCGAAGGCTGCTCAGAAGCCGCCGTTCGCTTGCACCAGAGGTGAAAATTAAATAATCGACGGGACGTCTCGTTACTTTCCTCTTTTTCTTTTTTTTTAACTCGCAATCAAGGTGCGACGTGATATGTCTGCAGGCCTAGAATTATATTAGCGTAGCTGTTTAAGCTTGAATTAGTCCGTGCGTCGTTTCAAGAAACTCAGCGGGTGTGCGGCACAGAAAGCGGGTATGTGCCAAGCAGCTCTTAGCATAGCATGGCCATGCATAGTGTAGTATAAGGGGGTGGGTAAGAGAAATGAGGATGAGGTGGAGTAGCGCGAAGGTGAGGAGGAGGGAGTGCAACATAAAATAAGAGGTATAAAAAAAGAAAATATGACAGAAAGAGGAAGATTTAAAAAGAGATAAAGAAAGAAAGACGTTTGAAGTAAAGAAGATGATGAGGCAGAATGAAGCAATAACTCCATCTGCGTTCGCCAGGTGATGGCGCTTTCTTGCCAGCTGTGCTATTTACTCGGGGAACTGGCTTACATTTTTTTTTTTTTGCTCCTTGAAAATCATTCTGGAGGTTTGTCCTCGATGCCCATTGATTGTAACACCGCACACACACACACACACACACACACTGCACTTGCATGATGTTGCACATGAGCGCACTTTATGAGCTGTCTCTCTGACACGAGTACATTGCAGACAACTGCGAAGAATCAAGGTGGCTCAGTTTTACACAATTTTTTGGCTGGGGATGACATACAAGCAGATAAAACGTATACCTTCACGTGCGGCAGTCTACGCATCTTTCAACACTGGGCTGTCGCTATATCCGAATGGGCAAACTGCATTCTTCAAGACTGTTTAGTGTGTGCCGTATGTCGCGTGTTCTCCGCAAAGTTCCTGAAACAATTTTTTTTTTTTTCGTTCCTCCTCTGTCGCAGCGTTCGTGTCCTGCTCACCGAATCCGTGCAAGAATGGAGCATCCTGCGTGTCGTCAAACCCCAGCGGCGAGTCGCATTGCAAGTGAGTACATGCAAAATGTGGATTCATGCGCGCCCAGGCTGCTTCGTCTTTGCGGGCATTGAGTGTGATGCGTAGCTAGACAATGCGCACGAATTTGCCATACTTGAAAGGTGCAGGCAAGGGCAAGAGACAACACAAGCGTTGATCATTTTTACGCTGCTGCTAGGGATTCTCGACGCGGAAATTGTAGCCCAATTGGGTTCTTATATTTGTTTTGGCGGTTTCCAGATGAGCGAGCAAGGGCGCGCAAAACATAAACAACTTTCTCGCAATGGCCACATGTTTGCATGTATATGATAAAACCGAGGCCATCGCGAAGCCACTTCATGAACAGTTATTCGAGCCCCAGCTCGCCTACTGGAAAGCGCTGTGAGAGATGTTAGACCACTGGCAAAGGTTAGCTAACGGGAAAAGTGCAAACTTACGCGTAGCGAAGGCGAACATATCATTGCCTTGAGCGTTGTTAATGACAAACAAAAATAATAAATATGTTGGAGATGGAGTCGGGTATATATTCTTTTGTCGTTAGCTCACCGCCCAGTGTTGTGAAAAGCTGTAACGAAGTCTGAACGCCCTGCGAAAGAGCGTTGAGATTTGGTTGTTGCTTTAACCTCTTCTTTTTTTAACCATCCAGTGCATGCTCCGGGATGTTACAGGGAAGTGAACATGCACGTGCTTGCAGCGATTTACTTTTCGTTTTCCCTCGACGTTTACAACTTACCGAGGATACTCGCGTGATTTTCGCACTATTCAGGCGTGCGTTACCAAACTTTCGTAAGGGCAGCGAACACTGTGCTTTACTGACGCTTCTTCGGCGAATTTCGGTAACGCGTGGGACAGTTGCACCAAGACGTAGCAGGGTCAGAGCAAACAAAAAAAATTAAACAATACAAAGGAAAAACGAAACAGACGACGTTTCCTGCTCTCGTCAATTGCGTCCTGGTGTAGCTATAACCTGACAAGTGCAAACGTGGTAGATGCCGCAACAGATCGCGTCGAATTTCCGAGTCGCCTGCTGAGGCGACGCCTTACACGTGTGTTGCAACTGTAAGAGTCTCGTCTGTGTTGAGTTACGTCGCTCGCAAACAGCACCGCGTGATGCAAGGCCAACGCAGACCGTAAGTATATGCGCGTATACCTATGGAGCGCGTGTGCAGCGCGCCGTATTGCAAGCTAATCCGGGCGGCGCCGACGCGAAGGTGAGGCGACGATCGCGTCGGTTGCACCATTTCCCGCTTCGTGGTTCCGCGCGCCACTGCGGCGGTTGTCTCGGACTTCCTCGACAAGAAGAAAAAAAAAGAGGAGAAAGAAAAAAGAAAGTGGTGCCACCGTCGTTTGCGTCAAAGGGCTGGGTCGTTCTCAGGATTACAACCGCTACGTAAACAGGACATCGACGCCGCGTTTGATATCGGCGGCCAACAGCTATGGAACAACCGTGGGAGCCGGGAAAATGTAAACGCATATACTTTGGGGCCCTGCTAGCTGCATCGAATGTGACGCAGAATATGTTCTCACTGGGAGATAACGTAGCGAGGATGAAATACTGAGAGAACAGAAAAAAAAGGACAAAGCGTTACTGGATAGTATGCAGCACGAGCGTAGAACAGCAAATTAACAAATAAGTTGCAATGAAAATGCGGAGAGCACGCGGAACAAGAAGCGCACTGGTCTCTTCTTGCACCAGGAGAGTATTTGTGGTCCTTCAGAAGAGTATTATATTCGTAACAGTGCTCATTCTTGGCGTGTTGTGATAAAAGTTTGCTACTGTGCTAATTTCTAGAAGACAATAGGGGACAGAACAGAGGACAGAGAGTGCCGACTGTCCGCGGCTCTCCGCATCCTCTTTTCAATCTCCTATCGACGTTTAGCGCTGTTACGAAACCTTAATTATCATCCTTATCTCTGCACGATAAGCAGTGTTACGAAAAGCGGACTGATAGGTCTAATTCCAGGCAGTTACGGTGCGGCCAAAGGGAGTTCAGTCTTTCTTTATTTCCTCATAAAATTAACCGAATTTTCTTGCTTGCTATCATTACTTGAGAGTGCCCGCGATCGGGTATATAGTTCAAGCATCATTCTTGCTGTCAGATTTTTTTCGCAGTGGTTTGATTTATAGGCCGCTGAACCAAAAGCGCCCGCTAATTGCGCTTCGAACAGCGAAAGCTGACATTCAAAATTCGCGATGTAGTGTCAAAACGCCAGCCTACCATGTGATCTTGCAATCACAGCTCTCGGTTTAGGCAGACGAAACTTTTTTTACGCGAGATGCGTTAAAGTGTGGTCATTTTCTGCACTCTCACAGAGAACTGTGATACAAGTGGAGAAATCACGTAGCTGGAAGCATTAAAAAAATAGAGAAAAGCCAGAGGGGCAGATCATGTTTGTAACATATGAATGGACAATATATAGGAAGCGAATTGGAACAATGTTCACGACCATGGGTTGTCTTCGGTTCTTATATGGTAAAGCGAACTAAGCAGCGGCTATGTTTAGGCTGGGCCGATGACACGTACGCATTGCTGAGGGAGCGTAATTACAAGTACTGATGGCGGTATACTACATACCGTATTGATTACAGGTGTATTGTTGTGGTCTGATTTGCTTTGACGATGGATGCGTCAGTTGGCCGATTTCAGCGGAGTACGGTGTCACCCACAACACAAGGCAAGTCGACGATCATCAGAGCAACTACGCCAGACAAAAAAAAAAAAAATCGAGAAAAAAAAGCGTTTAAAAGGAAACCCAAATCCTCTGTGCTGCTGGTGCACCCTCGTCTTTGCCGACGTGCGCCGTCTGACGTCGTGCCTGCCCCCGCAGTTTAAATCGTTCGCGGTGCGCCCTCCTGGACAAACGCACGGCCGAGCAGGCGCCGTCCGAAGTCGCGTCGAATTATACAATCGAGCGCGCCGTCAACAGGCCCGCGCTGGCACCTGGTGTGATACCAACCGCCGCCGGCGCGCGAGCCTCGCGGAATCGACGTGCAGCGAGCGAGCGGGGGGGACATTTAATGGTTAAAGGACGCACTGGCTGGCGTCGGCCGCATCGCGCTCGTTGAACATCTGTCGCTTGCTCGGGGCGCGATGCCGTTAGCGGTCACGTGACAGGGCAGGTGTGTTGCGTGGCGGTTGGCGGGTGGGTGTCCGCCGGCTGCCTACCGGGGGAGATGGAGCCTCCTCCTTTCATGGCCGACTGGGGCACCGACCGTTGGCAGTGGGGAGCGACCCTTTGCTGAATACCCTTATTTTCCCCTCGCGTTGCTGCTCCCCACATTTGGTTGGCAGGCAGGGAATGTCGGTTGCGCGGTGGCCGCGCCAAAGACGTTGGACAACGCGCACGACGTTAACAACGAGCTCTGAGCTGCAGGGCCTTGCGCTGATACTCGCTTTGCTGGTCTCGTCATTGCGGGTCGGCTGCCATTTGAGCAGCCCTGAGCAAATGGCAGCGCACCGAGCATCTAGGAATTGGGAGCGATGACGTCACCACGGCACCGCCCGTGGTGCGCGACACATAACGAACAGTGCCGTCACAAAACGTGAGCATTTCCTTAGGGACGGAACAGAAAGAACGCTGAACCGAGTTTCATTTCTCTCCTAAAAGGTAAAAGCTCTGGTAATTCGATGATGCGCAGTTTCCAACAGTCCCCGTGTTAAATATACTGTTTCATCAAGCTTCACTGAACGTCATCTACCTGTGGGGCTGTAATTTCGAGGGATTCTGCGTTGACTGCAATAATTGCTCCCGCAAATGGAAGTGCACAAGGTTTTGTGCGGCCCGACGTTAAATCTCCGCAGAACAACTCGCATTCGGAAGAGACACGTTAATCGCCCTCTGGTCAAACGAATGCACGCTAGGCCATGGGACGGAGTCCGTTCGGCGATTGCGGTTTTCACGTCGCCGCCGTCGCTCGAAAGATTTGCGTGAACGGACGGGAAAGAAGGCCATGCCGTGTTTGATGGGCGACCGCGGCAAAATGGGACCGCGACGAGCTTTATTTTTCCTCTATCTGGTGGCGGTGGGGCGTCGCGGAAGACGTAAATAGCGCCTTGCGGCAGTCAAATTACTGTCGACATCTCCGTGCATTAGGACGCGCAGCATTCCCCAAATGTCTTTTTATTTCGGCAAGCTCACCGATATATGCGCAGCTGTCTCGACGTTAAAGTACCCAAAATTGCTGCTTGCTGTCGGATCCCGCCACCTCGTACAACAAGCGGACGGTCAGGGGCGACTGGTTACGCGGCAAGAGCGGGACAACTTTGTCCGAAGTGATCGTGTTCAAGCAGTGTGACGTCAATGAGCTACTCATTCTTTCTTTGTGTGCAGCGCGCCTTGTACCGTAAATAACTGGAGGCGAAGCTTGGAGCTCGCTTGTTTTGCCCAGGCAGCATTGCGCTGCGATCAATGCATGAACCATTCCAATGCCGCACATCTTATAAGACCATTAAATATAACTTGGCAAGCGTTTACAGCGAAAGCTTTCAGATCATCCCCCCTCCCCATCGCGCACGCGCGCTCAGTTTTTTTTTTCTTGGTTTTTGCCCAAGCACTGTTAGCTCGGCTAAATCGAACAATGCCATAAGCGCAAAGAATATCAACACTTTTCGATGTAGTTTACCGAATAATGAAAACTACCGTTCTGACTTCTCACTGTTGCTCTTCCTGTCCGATTATCTTCGCAACGCTAACAAGACTCATTGCACGTACTGCGCAACATGAGACGCTGACAATTAAAATCGCGAATGGATAAAGCTTGTCAGCATTAAATTTATTCGCACAGTTAGGGCTCATTTGTGAGTGCCAACGTCTTATCCGGAATAGTCTGCCCGATCGCTCCACTAAGTTGCTTCTCGTGTTTTATGCATGTATACTCCGAAGACAGCCAGGATGAAATTTCTCGTGCTGTTGACGATTTCGGGTAACCGAAATAACTCTTCTCTACGAATATCGAATATCTGTTTCCAAGAAAGAACCGAACAAGGCCTTGTTTGATACGTAATTCGAGAGTTCGCACCACAGCTATACGTAAATATTTGGGGGCGCGGTGACTGCGTTTTCCATGGCAGGAAAAAAAAGAGGAGCGGCGTTAGAGGAAGCACGACCCTTATAGGCAGCGCTTGCGTCACTGATCTGCGCGAGCGATCGCCCATTACTCAGAGGAGGACGGGGCAGTCAGCGATGACCTCTGCGTGACCCCACCGAGACGTGGAGCAGGCAGCCTGCCCACGCAAGCTTGAGCGCGTAACGTTTCGGCTGTCCCTCATCGCGGACGATGCATGTCCGAGGGAGTGTGAGTTGCCGCGGGAAGGCGCCGCGATGTTCCGGTCTCCGGCGGCGGCGTTGCTGGAGCCAGCTTCGCAAGGACATACACCGGCGCAGGCTGACCCAATTAGTGCCGCGAACCAGCCGCGCGCCGCGGAGAGTAAATGCGCCTGCGAGAGTCGACCGAGGTCAGGCCGCGAGCCAACGGTGCCCGGTCGGCAGCGCGGATCGCCGTCCCTTCGATGGGCGCTCTCGCCGCCGCAAGGATGGCGACGCCAACCGACGGGGCTGCCCACTTCGGCATTTTTCTTCGTGCGCAGCGGAGAACTATAGCGCATACCTGCGCCTTACAGGCTTTCACCCTGGCCGTCGTATCTTTCGCATCGAACTATACCTGTCCGAGTCATACCTTTCATAATCGCGGTTCAACAGGCGCCACTGAACTTCCATATCGCGCACTATAGAATCGCACAGAAGCAGCGGTGCGGGTCGTTTCGCGATGGTCTTTTCCGCTGCATAGTCTGTTAGTACAGACTACGAACCAGAAACTGTTGCAAAGTACGACCACTGTCGTGGCACCCCATTGTGGCGTTGCCGACAGACAGCAGCGCGGTGCGCGCAGAGGCGAGACCCTGGGAACTGGGGACGCTCTCCGAGAGAACTTAGCGGGTCGCCCCGCTGCACGCACAGCTCGGTGCCGATGTCGACCAGTTTTTCGAACCCCCGCCCTGCACCCGTATACAAACCGCCACAATCACCGTCGCCAAACGGAACGGCGCATTCGGAAACGAAACCCGCTGTTGTAAACGTTTTGAAAAGCGATGCGCGCGTGCCTGCATGGGTGTCGAGCCAAAACTCCCCGCTTCCCTCTGTGAGGAGTTGCGGCCTTGGGAACCGAGTGGGGCACGGTTCGATTGTGAACTGCCGTGTTCCAAGCGAGGAGAGACGCGAGGAGGGCTACGGAGGGCAGACAACTAGCACTCACGACCGATCTGCTTGGTTGATTCGGGCGCCTGGCCTTGAGGGTCCGCGCAGCTCGCGTTCGGTGCTTGGATCCGCACGCAGGGGCGACAGCTCCGTGTATCCCCACCTTCCCACGTCTCCCGTCTCTGAGACGTTGGGACCACTGCGCGAATAGAGGAGGCGGTGCTTTACCACGGCCGTGGCTTCACTGATGGCTAGTGAAATAAGCAAATAAGCATTCCGTTTTATTGTGGGGCGAATTCAAACCATATTCTACTTGCACACGGGGTTTGCACAGAACCAGGAGCTCCGCGAAATGCCTAAAGTTACTTGGCGATGGTCGCCGCTTGGTTGTTATGGAGTTGCCCTCAGCATTTATAAGCTTTAGCGTTAGTGCACGTAAAAGAATTCATGACGGCAATTAAAATGTAACTGGCTGTACTATACGCAACGTTTTTTAGACAAACCTAAAAACGTTGACTATACGTTGCCCACACCACACTAGCATCCTCGTTATCCTTTCCGTAATGTTTCTCTCGTCATTACTGTGAATCAATGTGCCGTTGGTTGGTTGCTTGTTTATTCAAAGAAATATATACAAAAGGTGGGAGGAAAAAGGAGAGTAATTACTGGAGACCGCAGTAACTGTCTAGCTCGTCAGCCGACACCTGAACCGCGGACTCCAGTAAGTGAAGTGGGGAGAGGGGGTTTGAAGGATAAGAACAAGGACAGAGCGAGATAGAGAAGAGGGACTATTTACATATTTACACAAAAGTTTCAGTTCGTTTCCCATACGGCCTCCACGAGCGAGTTGTCACCAGGAACCGCACACCGCACTGCTTTGACACAGAGAGCAGCCGTCCTACGTCCGGACTTCCATTGCCGATCTTCCAGGACCAAGCGCGTGAGTGGCACCGCCCGGTCTCTGCGAGGGGGAGCCGTCTGCTGATCACGGTCGGCGCATTTCGGCGCGGTCGTCGTTTCGCCTGTTTCGCTCTCCATTGTTTGAGAAGCACAGCGCATCTCCAGGAAGCTCGGCGTTTCAGCGCGCGCCTCGAAAGTTGGCCTCCTCCCCACGAGATGCCGAGTCTAGGGCCGCCCGCGACGTCTCCTCTCCATCCTCTACATGAAAGTGCAGTGGCGGTGGGGATGCGCGTACAGCGCACCTACGTACTGTCCGTCCGGTCCGCACGTGACGGTATTTGTCCCATAGCACCGCTAGACGGGGTGAGTTGAATACCCCTGATCTAAAAGATGCGCGGCGCGTTCGCTGTGCATTCTTTCGACAACTTAGTGCGAAACTGAGGCGAATTATCGCCTCCAAGTGTTCGTGTGCTAGATGGGTAACTTATAGAATTTTTTCTCCTCCCCGCCTCTAGAGCTTGTCCGCGTGAAAACGTTTACTGAGCCAGCAGCATTACTAGATCGTCACTTTTGGACTCTCTCGCTGGTGGACATGGTGTCGAGTCGGCGCTTTATTAGCGCGTGCCGTCACTTCTGCAGACATCATCACACCACCCGTCATCCTCATTGAGACAAACAGTGTCGCTCGGTGCCTTTCGTTGGCTCCTTGACGAGGACCTTATTTTTGTTCGCCTCATGAGTCTGTATGACGGAAATGAACCGTCCTCCTCTGGCCCTGCGGAAGCTGACGGGATGCGGCCACAGCGAAGTGCAGCGTTGATTAGTGCGGTAGAAGTTAAGGGGGGTGGGGGGGGGGGGCAGGCAGACGGAAGAGCGAAAACAAGGTCTGGAGGATGAGCGAAACGAGCAAACTGGACCGGGATGGCCCACCCGAGCGCTGGCAGAGCGGACAGGATGGAAAGAGGGGGGACGCCGGCGTGACACGGCTACGCCGATGAAGGAGAGGAAGAGCGGCCGTCGCTCATGTTCCGGGCCGACGCAGGAAGGCGCCAATTAGGCGCAAACAAGGACGGACGGCCATTCGGCGCGCCGCCCCTTAGGGTTTGTTTTTATTTTTAATTTACTTATTTTTTGCGTATCCCTCATGCACGACCCCATCATGAACTCTGGCGGTGTGTGTGTGTGTGTGTCTTCCTCTCTCTTAGCTATTATTCATTCTTGTGGTTCTGCACGCAGCCTCGAAGATTGCGCGCCCGTCGGCGAAAGGCAGGTACACTCTTAGCACGGTAACCTTTAGTTTATTTTATTGGTACACAAAAATGTGAAAATACGCTCCTTTACTAAAGGTTAAAGTGGTTTAACCTTTAGTAAAGGGGCATGTTTTCGGATTTTTGTGTACCTATAAAATAAACTAAAGGTTACCGTGCTAAGAGTGTACGGCACTCGCGCAGCATCAATGAAATGTTCGCCCACCGCCTAGCGTCCACTTTCCAAACTTATTAATTCATTTTATTTTCAGCGCAGTTTCTACAGAATTATCTGGTTTCTGCAAATCTGGGATGCGAACCGTGCAGACGGAACGTTGAGGACGGTGCAGGCGGGCACCCAGCGCGCGCACCGACTAGCGCCGATGAACGGAGACAGATTAGCGTCGTCCTGTGAGACGAGAGACAACGCAGAAGCCCGCGATATGGGAAAACGGAAATGGAGCGCCCTGACGCCAGCCAATCGCTGTCGGTGCAAATTGAATAAGAAAGAAAATCTTCGCTTGCGCCTAACCGTCGCACCGTGAGAAAGACCGACGAATGTGACTCGGGACACCATTGGTCGGACGCGATTTTTTTTTTTTTTTTTTTCTGCCTGCCTTGCTCCTTGTCGGAGGAGCCAACCGGATCCGCACGGGAGGGCGCGCTCTGAAGCCGGAAGAAGACGTGATCGAACTGCTAATTTGCCTCGCCGCGACGCCGTCAGTGAACGTCGTGTCTTGAAACCACCAGTCTGTGTTTGTCTGTGTGTGTGTGCGTATGACGCTGTATATCGGCTGCTCCATCTTGTCGTTTAACAGCAGAGTGCACGCGGTGTACTGCGATCCGCTACGAGAATTAAAATGAGTCCGCGACACGACTCGCCCGGTAAGCGGTTTGTTGTCGTCGTCATCCAGTAAGGATGGCGCTCACGTACACGGCGCCCCTGAAAACAACGGGGAACTAATTTTATACATATACCGAATCCTTTACAAGGCGCGGGAAAAACAATTCGCGAGAGAAACGGGGAGTGTGTGGCACGCATCTAGGAGATCCATCTCGACATCTGCCGTAAACCGATGGAAACCAGCTGCACCATGGGAACGTAATGCTCGACGATAAGAGAGCCTCCCCCCTGTTTTCTTCTATGACCGTGCAATCTGTCGAAAGGTAAGACATGTGGCGTACAGGCGAGATCATGGGGCGCTTCATGCGTTTTCACTTACTACACTGTGAGGCTTGACGCATGTGTATAGAAGCAGGGTAACCAAAGCATAATGTCGCCGGATACCACTTTTTCATTATTATTTGTGCATTGCACACTATGTGACCAGAAAAAGAAAGAAAAGAAAGAACAACGAGCATATGATATGCCTTGTTTTGAGTGCAGTGTCGTTGTACCATCGGAATCGTATGCATGCTGGGCGTGACGCCTCTCTACGCAAGGAGCCCTCCCGACCAATTCTCCTGGCAAGGGCTCGCGCGTAGGGTGCTCCTACAAGAACGTCGTGTAAGGCAGCCAACAACACGACAGGCCGAACAACTTTAAGCCCTCCGCGCGGCAAGGGACACCGCTGCCTTTAATATGATCTGCGTCCGTCCATTCAGGACAAGTGCTGTTGATGACTGGCACTGTCACATTAGCGAATGAGGGTTGAAAATCTTGGGAAAGAGAAGAAACTGACGGAATCAAAGTCTCAAACTAACACATGTAACAACCTCTGCAAGATGCTCAATTGGAAGCACGGTCTTGCGGCATGCATCATTGAGGCATGCATCACGAACACGATGCACGGATGATCCAGTTGGAGCAAGTCACTGTGCGAAATCCGGCTGCGTTACGTGCTGCAGATGCCGTGCATAACGAGGGAGAAGCGGGCCCTGAAAGTGGAGCAAAGATGGTTCTGCTTCTCATGAGCAGCTCACCCCGTTCGCATCTTGGGTCGCCCGTAGCGCGTCTCATTAGCGGCGGCGGGAAGCAGCAGCTATCGGCGCCGATCGTCGCCACCGGTGGGAACGGCCGCCGATGCGCTCCTCGGCGCCAACCATTTGCATGCGGTCCGCGAGGTCGTTCCGCTCGCCGGCTACCGCGGCCGCGCTGAGCTTGCGGCTCCCCGGTGCGCATCGAGATGCCATGGCAGCACTCGGCGGACGGATGGCCTCGCTGCGGCGACCTCGCCGGCCCTGAGCCACAGTCGCTCCCGCTGTTCAAGACCCGTTCTTTCGAGAAAGGTCTCGGATGCCTTCTGAGCATCAAACAAGTGGCTGTTGTTCAGGGGCTTGAGGTGCCGTTGACTGCTGCGTCCGTGTGAATTAAGCGCAGTATATCAAGATAGCGGTACGGACGAAAGGCCTTCTTGCACGTTAAACATTGCATGTGAGCAAGACCGAGGACATATGACACATCTTTTTTCACATGAAGGCTCAATGTGTAGTGTCACGGTGCATGCTCTTCGGAAGGCTGAACGAGTGGTGTCTGGCCCAATAGCCTTGCGAGACACTCGTACAGCCAGCAGAGCTTGTGCCGTGACGCCGTGCTAAGCCCCCAGACCACGACTTTAACCGCAGCGTGCTCATCTTTGATCGTCTAGGCAAGGAAGAAGAACATAGAGAAAACGCGAATAAGATTTGAGTCGATAAGTTGGTTACGTGACTGGAGTCTGTTGAAAACTCGTTACGGGTCGTCGTGACTCGTGAAAACACGTCGCGTGCAATAAGGCACGGCTTTGAAAGCTCGCACTTCCGGGCTCGCGGGTTACTTTCTTCCGGTCACGTGAAGGCTCCTTCGAAGGCGCCACCGTGCCGACCGCACGCGCGTCGTGTGGTAATCGGCCACAACGCGCGCTCGTGAGCGGCCGTCCGACGACGTACACAGGCCTTCGCGGTTCACCGGGGTGGGTCACGAACCGGATTCGGCGCGGCCCCCGCCGCAACAGCCAGCAGCGGGACAACCGAGCGAGAGCCTCCGAGGAGGGGCCACGCACCGCACGCGGAGAACGAAATTATACGGGGCCAGCGACGGGAGTGTGGCAACGGAGGGGTCACGTGGCCTGGCCGATGGGCAGCATTCCGGGAAAGAAGGCAGCTCTGCCGCACTGTCTAGCTGCACGCGTCCGGCGGTGACGGAATAGCTGCGCCGGCCAACCGATCCACATTCAGGGCGGCGAGAAAGTGAATGCTTTCAGCATGAATCTGCAGGGGAGGGACGACTGGCTGGATCTTAAAGGTTAGGAGCCGAATACACGAATCATCAGTGTTTTACGCCGTTAATCAGACTACGGAATTCTCTTTCTCATGACTCACTCACTCACTCACCATACGCATAGTTTGGCTTTTAAGGGAGGGTGTAGAAGTATAAGCTGGCCGAGTCTTCTTTGCTTGCTCGTTGGCACGGAAGTGCACGTGATTGGCATCGGTTACCTGCCTGTGGGCACGCACTTACACGGGAACGCCGCTCACCTCGACCGCCCGAGTATACGAATAAAGTGTTTTTCTCTTCGTCGTTTGACGTCGACGAACGGCAGCTGGCGTGAGAAAGACGGGCCGGCGCTGCCGGCACCGAGTTGGAGCGGAGTTCTTAAAACGGGAGGCGCTTCATAGCCTTTTCTTGCTCGCTCGAGGACGCGACGGGCCGACACCGCCACCGGAGGCATCCTCGCGTGGCGCTCTGCTCGTTGCTCCGGCAAGTGAACTTGGCACGTCAATCTGAACCAACATGAACGCTCCTCCGCCATCTCTCCTCTTACTGAGACCTTAAGCCGCTTGCTTTTAAGGTGAACTCGGGTACTCTCCTGAGAACTCCCTTTTTCAGGGACATATATTTTCGAACGTTTCGCGCTTCTAAGCGAGCAAAGCGGTGCGGCGTTATACAACGGTGTGTCGCAATGCAAAGCATTTGCAGCTATACTGGGGGCAAATTGACACACGGCGTATATGCGCGTATCCGCAAGCCAGTTAAATCGCGACAGCGCACTGTCTTGGCTTTGTTTACTTACATCTAGCTGAGTGTGGCCACATTCAAATGGTGACCTGGTGTTGTATACTGCGCAACATGCTTTAGCATGGCCGCGAATTTCGCTCCCATATCGAAATGACAGGTCTCATTTGGTCCTCTGTGCCCTTGAAGAAGCGTAGATGTCGCGAGCTTGTACTTGTTACAGCGAAGTTCGGAGAGTGCACGCTAGTTCCATTACCGCGCCGTCCCTTATTCTCACGGACAAGCCTTCAGGAAACCACGGACGCGCAGTGCTAAAAGCAGTGCGCTTCTGCAATCGTTTCTGAAGACTAAAAGTGCGCAGCGGCCTTTCTATCCGTGCGCGCCGATCGGCGACCTCTCTCTCTATCTTCGTTGCCGCCGAAGACAAGACGCACCGCGGCATTCCAGCGGCGCAGAGCCTCGCGGACCGGTTGGCGAGCTGCGCTCCCGCTGACCGGCATCGCCGTCTCTGCATGGCGATCACGCGCGCCCTGGGCCGAGATGGACGCCGCGGTCGTCTCCCCCAGCGGGTTTCTTCCTCGCGTTGCCAGCCTGTTTTCATCTTCGCCGGCATGGGAGAGCGCGCGGGGCCTTATCTCCGTCGCTGTTCGGTCGGTTCGTGGTGGCTGCATGCAGTCGCGCCCTTCGGCGGCCGGGGGTGCCGCCGACGTGCGCCGCATCCCAATAAGAGGCGACGCCTATTTGGGGCGCGCGCGGATTTCGCAGCCGCGACGGGATCGGTGTCCTCGCGGCGCGGGCCGCCATTCCTGATCTTCCGCCGTCGTGGTTGCGACTGTCACGACGACTGCCTGCCGCCCCGTGCGGGTGTGGGCTGCCGTTTCGAAGAGCCTCAGCAGTATAACCTATTCGCTGATGGTTCTTCGCTTCCGCGAGGGCAGTCGAACGAAGTGCGAGGAGCAAGTCTGCTGCCAGACCCATCGGCTCGAGGCGCGTGTTTATCTTAAGCACTGCCGCTGCGAACACATTTTGTGCGACCATCCTCTGTGGGAGAACAAAGCAAGTCGAGCAAACAGGTCGCGCCTCCTCCGCTTCGCGGAGAATTTTGGTAGTCGCGTACGAAGCGGCACTTGTGCTTTCCGCCGTTGGATTCCGAGCCTTGCGCGGACATGCACCGCGGCTGGGGTCATCCCTGGGAAACAATGAGTGGCCGCCTCGGTTGGAATCGGGTCGTTATACATCGGAGGCCGACCAAATGGTCCCTTCGGCATGATTCAAGCTCCTGCGGGAGCTGTCTCGGCCGTTCTGGTCGATCGTCGTGTTAGGCGCGGTCCCAGGTGAGCCTAATGCATCCCCGTGGCTGCCCACAAGAGGATTCCAGGACAATGGGGCTAAAAGAAACAGCGCTCCAACGGTGCGCCGCCCCTGCGGCGTCCCTGGGAAGTCGCGTTGTTTGCGGAACCACCGAGGCGGCCGCGTGAGCGCTGCGGTCATTGCGCGGAGAGGCCCAACTCGCTCAGAAACGACCGCCGCTTGCATTAAGCCGCCCGTCCATCCAGTAGCAGCTCGACGGGACACGCGGATGCAGATTGTGGGTTGGACGTCTGTGGCGAGCCGTCTTTGCATTGGCGACTATATCATGGGCGCTCGAATTCCGCCCACTCCATTAGACTTTATACCATCTTTGTCCGAGCGCTGCAGGAACGTCCCTCCGCCAGGTGAAACCATTCTGACGCGTTTGCAAAACGCCGGAGTTACGCATTGAATCCGTAACCTGTCCGTACGCTCCGTAAACATCTCAAGATAGCTCGCGCGCGAGGCTTGGAAATGTTTCGCCATTCCATGTATGCAGTAAATAAATAACATCGATTTCTACTCGCGACAGCATTGCAGAATTGGCATGCTCGGCGTGTGAGAGCGGAAACGCCGCCCATAATTTCGCACAGCGCAGCGTGCCAGCGCGCACGCGTTTGGCGGCACTAGCTGGCTCGCGATGCGAGGTCGGCCAGCCCACTCTCGTGGCACGCCCTCGTCGCGCAGCCCGGGACCGATGGCTGCTCATGAGCAGCGCTTTGGCACCGCGCTGCCGTGGGCGCACGTCTCCCTTGTTTGCAGTTCTTGGGTGTGTGCTTCCGTGCACGGCCTATGCAGTGGCGGAAAGGTGAAGAGCTCGCAACGATGCCATATTTGATGTCGTAAGGCGCCACCGTTCAGAAGTGTTAAAATGGAACATTAACGGTCCGATACAATAAATCAAATTACGGAATTAAATTCTTTAGCCTAGCCCGGTGCTGGACATGTTAGCGGCGGTTGCGGCTGGTCTACTGCGAGTAGCACGTACGAATAAGTGTGTGCGAAATCGGCCGAGGTTCCGCTTTTTCCTCTTCACGTTCTTAGCAGCGGTGTGAATGAACATTGTATGTTAAATTTGATGCGTGATCTGTGGAGGAGCGGAAATTGTGCGTCGCATCAACGTTGGAAGCTTGCGCACTCTGCACAGTCGGACGCGCTCTGGCAGGCTCAAAATGAAAGATGGAATGAAGGGCACCTTTCGGAGGGTTTAGAGATGTAATCTCGGCAACACTGGCTAGGCTCGTAAGCGCACTCATGCGTGCAAAATACGTGCAGGTCGACTCTTTATTATAACATATATCTCCTTTGCTATGGGAGCTCATCAATTTAATTACTTCAGGGATCCCAATGGCTGATCCGCTACGAGAAACGCGTAGGATTGTGGGGGATGAGAGAGAGAGAGCGGCTAGTGGTATAGTCTTCAGCCTCCCCACGACCAAGCATAACTCGGCGAATTGTCGAGGGCGGCGCATATGTTGCCCGATCCGAGCCTTACTGCATCTTGCGTGCGCGCCGTGAGATAGCGATCGGAAAGTGATCGGCGGAGCGCTCTTCCGTGCACGAAGAAGCACACCTGGGGATGCGCCCCAGGGATGGCCAAGCACGAAACGCCCGCCCTCCTCAACTCGCCATCATCTCGGGCCATGACGCGGGCAGCAGCGAGCGGAACGCGAGCCGGAGCTGCGCCAAGGCCGCCGCCTTGTTCCCTCTACCTCGACTGCCGAGCCGCCCGGTGGCCAGGAGAAGGCAGCGGCCGCCCTGAGGCCTGTCATTAGCTTCGCCCGCAGCGGCCTCCCGGTCTTGTTCATTTGCCGCGAGGATGCTGGCATCTTTACGGCTCCCGGTTAGTTAGCCGGCGGCATCCGAGTGCTGCTGGAATGCGCCTCCCCTGGGCCCTACCCCTGCGGCCGAGCACGCTTGTTCCTCCTCGGCTGTTCTTCGACGCTGACCCGTGCCACTCCTCCTTCGGTAGATGCGTGCTCAGTCGAGCGCGGCAGCGCCAAGATGGCGTTCGACGGGATTTGGCGTTGGATGCCTCCTCGGCGCCGCAAAATTGCAGTGCATGATCGGGGCCGCATGACGCGGGCCGATTGGACGCACTCCACGTGTATGAAGCTCCCTGCGGTGATCCATGCTCTCCCGTGGCTTAGTGGTTAATATGGTGGTGCGGTAAGGTGGCACACGTGGCTGTTCAGCGGCAAGTGCGCCCTCTGAAATGTGCGCTGTTACGGAGGACAAATTTTTGGCCAGTGGATTTTGAAGCTGGCAGCCTCGCATGGGCTTTCGTATACGTTTGTGTACGTTTCGGTATACGGGGTGTTTTTTTTTTTTCCAGACCAAACAGAATTTTAAAAAAATGCTATCGCAGTTAGGCACTTGCCGTCTTGGCAGATAATCTTCGGCGAGGCGGAAAAGTTTTGCCGTTATAATGGTTACCTTAACTAGGTTAGTAAAAATTGGTTTATCAACTTTTTAATTATCAACCACAGAGCATTTATTCATATGGGAAAGTTGTAGGGCGTAGCAATCTATGGCACACCCATATTTTTAAATTTCCGGAGTGTCACTCGTAAGTTGAGATATTCGTCGCTTAATTTCAGGAATTTCAACACACCGATACAGGAAATACCGCGCCTGGTGGGCGGGGTCGACTGTCCAGCACGGGCGCCGCAGCCGTCTTGGAACGCGGGCTTCTCAGTGCGTGCCGGTGCACGTGCATCACAGCGCTGGTTCCGTATGACGAAACGCCACGCTTGTATTTCCTGCGTGAACTGACGTAACAGAGCGGCCGCCCTTCCGGCGCTCACGGAGCGCTCAGTTTCGGTATATGTATGTTTGTATTTGCAGCTGCCGCCTCTGAACGGACTGGGCCCGATTGAGCTTGGGGTGAGGCGGTGGGTACTCCCGCCTTTGCATTCGGTAATGTTGAGTAGTGTCACAGAATTTAGCGAGCCGAATTTCCCATCCCCACACCGCCACGGAGAAGTCCGTTCAGGTAGCTGCTTCTTCGAACGCGGCTTGAGCCACATTGTTTGCCACCTCTTTCGGACTGAGCTCCGGTCACGGTGGCAGAATTCCTTCCGTTAGATCCAGGGTTGTGTGGGCTGGGAACCAGGGGATTTGTACGCATCTGTCTGGCTCACGAATATTGCTTTTGTTTAGGGTCCTCAAAGCCTCGGGGAAGATTCTGCCCTTGGCGTAGGTTCGCACGGCCGCTTACACAACGGACATCGTGTCTTCGTCGACGGCGACTGTCAAGCCGTAACCAGTGAGCTCGATTTCAGTGCGTTTTGGCAGTGCATAAGTGTACCTGGCTCTAGAATACCTTTACGATGCATATACAGTGTCAAGGTTCCCTGCACAAACCACTTGGTCGAGAATCGAGGCGCACGCCGATATTACGTGCGCCTTCCTTTCTTTCGTTCCTGTACAGTCGTGTTTTAAATTTCAATGGAACTGTGAAAGGTTACTTGCGTGGATGGCTCAAAAGCCACCGCGTCGCTGTCGCTAGACCCGAACGTTGTTCTTTATCCGTCGCACGCAAGGCACATGTCAAATATGTCCTCGGGAATGCTTGCAGTTCAGCCGAGACAGGCTGTCGTTCCCAGCGCTTTGTGCGCTACCAGTGGGAGTGGAGCGTTCGGGGCTCGCAAATGGTTCTTCGACTGCTGTCCCACGCGTTCCCATCCGAATGCAGTTCACTTTCCGCCCGCTCCGAAGGGGCTGAAAGAGGGGGCACAAAGAAAACCGCTCGCTTTCCGCCTTCCTGATTGCCTTTCGTCGCCTCCCACCTTATGGCTAGTTTCTCGCCGAAATTGTCTCTCTCCTTGAAATTCATCGGTGGCAGCGTTGCCCAAAGTTCAGGGGCATTCTTTGTTTTGGCGTTAGGTGGCAGTGAGCAGGTCTTTATGTTTGTTGCTTAGCGACCTCCGTCGTGGGTCGCGCCGGCGTCTTCAAAGCTATTTAACACCACCGCGACTCTTCGCTCGGACACTTTTTCTGTCTCTGTCTTTGTCGGGCAACGAAAGCGGCAATAATCAAAAGAAGAGGCGTGCAGGACACGGACACAAGCAGAGCAGTGAACACCACGGTAACAACGGCAACAACGTGAAAAGACAAGGGCCGCAAATGCGCGATTTGAGCGTCAGGGCGTAAAATTTCTCACGCTTCTCCGCCTTCTCCCGAAACGCTCCGTGAGCAGTTTTCTGACCGTGCACTGCGGTTCTCACAGTTCCCATGCGTCTGCTTTTGTTTAGGGCCGCCTGCTTTGTCGGTAGCAGTCTTGCGCGCTGCCGCCTGATTGTCTCCTACTACAGGGAGTGAGAACGTGGTGCGAGAAGCGTTGAACGCAAGTGTCGCACACAGAAGGCCGCCTTCGTGATGTGTATCTATATCTCGGTCTTTTTTTTTTTTTTCCTTCTTTCATTGGTTGTCACGATGTTAACAAAAGTGAGGGTCCGCACCAGAGCCCCGAGAGCAGACGTCTACCGACGCGGTCACAAAGAGGTCAAGCACGGGCAGCGAACGTGTGCGGCCGGTACCGTGACGTTACGTGTACAGTTTGAGTGACGTCGATGTCGAGTGGCAGCTCCAACTTCTTTTGTCTCCTCAACCCGTCGTGTCTGTGTTTCCGTTGTTCCCATCGCCGTTTGGTTGGGCCAGCTGTGGCTAGAAATCCCAGTGTGGGTTTACAGTCACGCTGAGGACAGCGCTTTGCTGCGCGATATAAAAAGGCGAAGGCTTTGCGATGGAGGAAGCGTGCTCCCTTGCGGCGAAGGGCCGGCCGGCGAGAAGAAAAGCTGCAGCGCCGGGCGCGCGTGCGCGCACTAAATTGGCGCTGAAAAATTGCGGCCACAGCGGTGTCCGCCTGCGAAATTGCAACGGCGCGACGCACGCAACATCGCCTCGCCGACAATAATGGGGATCCTGACTGCAGCGGAGAGCGCGCGGGGCACACACACCGAGTCGGAAACCTAACGGAACAAACAAAAAGCACGGAACAGCGGGAGGAAGCAGGCATTCCTTCCGTCAGGACTGACAGATGGAACAGAGAGGGCGGCCAGATAGGACGAGGCGTCTTTTTGCGGATGGTGACGGAGGGGAGCTTCGGCCGGGCGCTTTATTATGCGCGCACCCCTCGAGATGGCGAGGAGAGAAAAAAAGGAGCGCTCTGGACGACGGGCGAAAGGGGGATGAGCAAAATGAAAAGGGACGCGGCCATCGCTGGGCGCGCCTCGGCGGCACCGCGCAGCTCGGGCCGGAATAAACGGTGCCGCCGCCGTGGAGGCAATCGAACGAGTCTGCTGGCAGCGTGGATTCGTCGACCTCGGCGGCGGGCAGGGCAGCAAACATGCCTGGATGGGCGTCGCTCCTCTTCTGCGGCGAAGAACCCGTCCGACCGGTAGACCACACTCGCCTCGCTGTGCACGCCCTGGGACGGCAGCCATAACTCGGGTCTGCGAGGCCGACGCCGAAGAGCATCGCGCTTGGGAATCTCTGGTCGCTCGCTATCCGAGATGGCCTGCGCCTGAGCGCACGCTACTCGTGGCTCAGAAATAAACTGGTCCCCCCGGTTTCTTTGATTTCCGTGCGTGGGGTGGGTGGGACAACAGTGTCGCCGCAGTTGCTGCCTTACAAGAGCTAGGTGGAGTGGCATTCGAGTGAGCCATCAGCGTGCTTTTCGAGAGGCGCACGGAGGCATGCCACTCGGTGAATTTGTGTACCCATCCCTTGACCCCCGTCGGCCGGGTAGCGCACGGCCGCGCCCTGGCCAGTCCATCGAATGTTCGGGTGGGGCACGCGTATGCGAGGCGCAACAGTATACACGCCCAGCGGGCGCAGTGACCACGCTCGCGCTGGAGATGCTATAGCGAGAAGTGGTCGCTCGCGTGGCGCTGCGATCGCCGTTCGTCGCGCACCGCAGAGTGCTCTCTTTTTTGTCCCCGAGTACCTTTCGCGCATAAAGACACGGGTTCCTGCCATGGCCAGGAATGACCAATGGACTCGCTCAATTATCGAATGCACATGCAGCGAGCCACTTGTGCCGACCACTAGAAAATCGTCTGCCGCTTGGCAAAGAACACAACCTCGTTCGAAAGCAGCCTCTCCATTGTGGCGTCGTCGATACCGTCGGGGTCAAGAAGGGAGCGGGTCGCGGATGGTGTTGCATGAGCGCGATGCTGGACAGCGGTGCCGGCAAGGACGACTGGCCGCTTCTTCGACGACTTCAAGGCTGAGAGCCTGGCCGCATGGCTCGGGCGCCTGGTCGCATCTCGGCCGAGGACGCGCGGCGCGTGAGAGAATCGGTGCGCGCTTCAAGGCGGGTCACGAGGGCAAGTTGCGACCAGGTGACCATACGTCACGCGAATTGAAGCGACCGCTTACAGCCAGGCCGCATGCAGCGGGAAATTATTCGTAATGCGTGGGAACAGCATCGGCTTGACAGGAAGATGAGAGGGTAGCAAAGGTCCCCCCCCCCGGCCGATGCAGATGAGAACGGAGTGACGCAGAACGCACGTGCTTTTTCACGATGCAACGGAAGCGCTGAAGGAAACTACCGTACGCCCATACGCCTTCTCAAGCGAATTTATTCTCAGAATGATATTCGAGCACACGCTTGCATTTTTGTAGGAGCAAGCTTTGGCTTCCTTAAGAGAACCTGGACGTTTAGCCAAGGAACTTCCATGTTACAGTACAGTGATTAGGGCACGACAAAAGGGGTACTCGCTGGAGCGGATCCCGCTATAGCAAACTTGCTCCAGAGTTTTAAAGGAAAATCTGAAAGTATATCGCGCATTTTGCTCTCTCTGTGTGTGTAAACGGGACGCGAAGTTTGCGTACAAATGGACAGACCATGTAGCACTGAGGTCATGTCTTTGCGTCGGCTGTAATGAAGACGCCGGCACATCAGAATACATCGGCCGCAGGCATCCGGCCTTCGTCTAGACCGTGAAGTAGTAAGCAGCGCTTTAGCTCTTCCAATTTTCCTAGCCAGCTTTCGCGTTCCAACGTATTGTGCCATAGTCCAGGAAGGAAGGAGAACGCTCTTGTAAGCGCGAAAAGCAGCTCGTTTTCCTGTCTTCAAAGAACAGCCACCGCTCATGGCATCTCGCGATGCGTTTCTCCTAACCGCCAAGCCCGAGAACTTTTGTAGGTGAGAGAAACGGAGCTGGCTGCGTCGTTCATAGATACCCTAGGAAGGCGACCAGCTTCCCCCCGCACTCCTGCGGCGAGCACTCACATCCCGGACGCGGGTGCTCCCCCAGCGCTGTTGTCGCCCGCAGGCAGTGAGATAAAATCGACGAGAAAGCGCTTCTTCATCGTACCGCTCCCAAATTGTTTCCCTACCGCCCCCCCCCCCTCTCCCTCTGCTCGACTGTGGCCCTCGTTTCGGTGTGTGTGCGTAGACTCTGCGGGATTCCAGGGCCACATTTTTTTTTTTTTTCCCCTCTAGCCGCACTCTGAATAGGTGGCAATCTAGAGCCCCATTCATGGGACCCAGTGCCCGCAAATTGTACACAGCGTTGGCAGACGGTTGCCATGACAGGCGATGCTCTTCTTTCCGGGATAAGAATGTTGATGTGTTACTCCCAAGACATGTATCCACAACGTTGTTGTACCTATAAGCGCGTGTCGTGAAGCCGACAGAATATACTTCGTTCCTTTCAACGTCCAGCAATTCGCCTGGGCTGGGACTGTTTGAAGCTAGTTGCAAAAAATGTCTTGCTTAAGAAACTGGGGCCGAATTCACAAAACTTCTCTTTCGTTAGTGCTTTTTGCCATTGGTCAGCGGCCTTCTGTAATGATATGTCCAGCATCAGGATTGGCTGAAATTTTCTCTTACGAGCATTTTTGTCGTAAGTTGTTTTTGTGAATACGGGCCCTGTTCACAAATTTTGATCACCAGAAGGTAAACCTTGAATATCTTCGCGAGCGCGTCCGGGAAGGTACGTCGTTATAGGAGCTCGTGCGTAAGGTGCACCGTTCCTCTGCCCGCCTGGTGACGGGAGGCCGGCCGAAGTGCATGACGATGTAGTGAACGCTTCAAACAATCGTTCAGAGTAAGCCCGTTCTGTAAGAACGCCTGCGTATTTGCGCCTTAACGGAAAATGCGGCCGTCAAGGTTTGACGGGCTCTAAAGTGCCACAGGACATGCTCTAAACCTTAGTTGTCACACTCCATCCCCCACTTTTTTTCTTTATTTTCGATTTCAGTATGCCGTTAAATTTGCCCTTCAGGAACGCTAGTGAGAAAGTTACACGCACGGGATGCTTTACCAAAGAAGCATATGTCGCAATGTCAGTGTAATAGACACTTGTCTTAGTTATAAATACAATAAACAAATCGTTGAACAAGGAACCTCGTTTCGACAAGTTTCGCCAACGCTTCGACATGTTGACTTGTCTTCGTCAGGGCAGCCCACTTGCTTCCCCTGAACTGCCGTTCTAGGTACGAGACATTCATCGGTGCGTGCTTTGACATGCGGCGTTGCTGTCACACACGAGTACGCTAGCTAAGAAAAATGCTGGAGCAACCATTATATACATATACACAATGCCTCTCCGCGACGTCCACACTAAAGCAGTCTGCGCGAGGTTGCGTGCGCTGCGAGCGCCCTAAGTGTGGTGGCGCCGGTGCACGTATTGAGTGGAGGCCATACACTCTTCACAAAATGTTGGCATGTCCGCGAACTAAGTACTAGACGATTACTTACTGCGGAAAGCAGTGACCTCTGTAAGAGAAAACAGTAAAACGAGGGGGATAAAATTCACTATCTGCTGGAGATGTTGTGGACGGTACTAACTCAAACTCGCACTTTAGTAAAAGAGTTCGTTGAAAGCACTCACTGTATACTTGTCAAGAAACGCTCACAGCCGATTCACTGCATTGTCAGTATAAGGTTGCTAACAATCCAATAATACGTTTGCGCCTATTTGTTTTATATGTGCCGTTTGTATTGTCATATCAAGTCGATTCAATTACATGGCATAAGACGGAAGGTCAAACGATACGTCATCGTCCTGTAACACTGACTCATAATCGACGAATCCTTCATTATAATTACTATGGCAAGTGCATAACACAATTACAACACAGTTCACGTAACTTCCCCGTATAAGCAGCTGCCCCCATGTACCTCATTAAGTTATTCATTTCAGCGTAGCTTTAGCATCGGCAAGGTCTTTCCGCACCGACACATAGTGCGCGAAGAAGACAGGCGCCTTACCGTGAAACCATTCTTTATAACAAACGCATTTTGTTGCATGTTTTTGTTCACACATATGTCTAGTGTTACTGTGCTATAGTCTCGTGTAAAACGCGACGTTGTAAAAATGAACAAAATTATATGTTTGAGTCACAGTGCGTCTCCTGACAGGTTAGTATATATGGCAGGTTAGTATATATCTTGGTACCTATCATCCACTAGCGTTATGATTTCGTCATTAAAATGCCACCAACACATTTTTATTGTGCTTATTTAGAAACCGTAAACGGTCATTCTTTATATATATGCAGTGTATCAAGCGCTTTTAGACGCTCATGAGACACGGGACACGCAAGCTATTTGAATTAGTTTTGAATGCGAAGCTTAACGCGTGTACGGTAAGTATGCGTCACGTTGACGACGCATTTCTCGAAATTTGAGACACGGGAGCTACGTGTAGCGCATGACCTAAATTATTCAGTCGACACATACATACACTCGATAATTAAAAATAAATGTAAAAGGTTTATTTAACAATTGTATATTCGCGTTACGTGCGGAAATTCGAATATGCGCACTAGTGTCATTTTAAAGACAGAGGAAAAAAAAAAAAGAGAGATCTCTAACGCGTGCATTTGCTACTCATTGGCGTTTATTCAGAGTAACAATGTAGCGGACGAGGACAACGTTGTCCCTACCGTCTAGCTTTCCTTGACAAGATGGCGCACGCCTGTGTAAGACCGCATTTGAGAAAATAAAGATCACTTAACACGGGGAGAAGTGCATAGAAAGAAAGCGGAAAGTTAAACGTGTACACGTCGTGTACTCCGTTAGTACTCAGCAGGCAAATGATGCTGCAACCTTGTCACCCTCGCCTTCAGCTAAGGAACGTAAGGGGACGGCACATCTGCCGTCGTTCACTCGACTTATGCGTCGCCTCGACTCAAACGGGACGCCACACGTTGCATCGCGATGGCTGCAATTGAAACGCCGTGGGACCAACCGTACCTCCGAAAGAATGCTATTAGCGGCCTCTAACAGCGACACAAGTAAAAACAAACAAAAGGCCCTCGCGTAGGGCTCGAAGAAGCGACGACGCCAACGATCCGACGGCGCGCACCTGCTCCACGCACGCTGGACACCTTGGCGGAGGAAACAAGCGTAAATTAAGTGAGGGCTGACACGCGGTGGCATTTCTTATTGGAAAGCGAGTCACCTGCTGGCGTATTTCGCAAATGACAGGCGATCAACGTGGATGTTACGTTGCTCCGTAGACATCGTCTTACACGAGTATCTCGTCCTCAATTTCGCGGAGGCTCTTTCGCGTATGTCTGGCGGGTGGACACCATGGTCAGCACGTGGCTCTTGGCTCGTGAAAACGCGATGAGCCTTGCGTGCGATGTCAAGCTTCGTAACTGTCGCTGTTTACAAACAAACGCGGCGAGGGGCTTCTCGCAGACACCCGCATAATCTGTGCAAGCACGTGCTTGCGTCCTTTTGTACCCCCGTTGGGATGAGGAAAATAACAATAGAGCCCAGCGACCGGAAGCATCCTGGGTGCTCCGACCGGTTTGCGGCTCCACGGCAATCCGCCGGCGAAAAGGTCTGTACAATTCAACGCGGGTGTGGACTTACTCGCTACAAATGTCTCCGACCCAGTAAAGATTAGTTGTGCGTCAACATGAGGATGTGCGGGGGACAGTCTACACTGCAGCGCTATAACGGCTCACCTGTCGACATACGTCCGCCGGACCTGACGTTGGATCTTGCAAGTGGCCGACAGCTGTAACAGATACGCCCAATTAGGTCATTTTATAATAGCGCTTCATATATATATATATATATATATATATATATATATATATATATATATATATATATATATATATATATATATATATATATATATATATATAAAGACGGGGTCCGCATCACAAAAACATCTCACGACAAAAAAGTTCGACAGAGAATCTGACGCTGAGCATGTCATTACAGAAGCTGACTGACCAATGGAAAACAGCACTTAAGAAAGAGAAGTTTTGTGAATCTGGGCCCGTATCCATAAAAAGATCTCACGCTAAAAAATGTTCGTAAGTGAATATTCTAGCCAATCATGATGCTGGACATGTCATTAGCGAAACCTGAAAATGTAGTTATGCAGAACTTGTTGCTGGGCGAGTTGGTTGACATTCTGAGAACACTTGGCTGTTTGTTTGAATAAATTCAGTTGAAGTTTAGCGCTCGACCTGTTGTTTCTTCTCCCCTTCTTCCTAAGTCTTTTTTTTTTTTTTCGACTTTTTGCGCTACCATGTATTCTCAGATTAGCGAAACCGGTTGACCAATGGGGAAAAACACTTGTAGAAGCCTTGTGAATTCGGCCCTTGGCCCCAGAAGTTTTGTGCATTCGTCCCATGAGTCTTACGAAAGGTTCTATAACGTGCGAGTTTCTTTCTGTGAATAAGGGGCCGAAGTACGTGTGGTGCCTTCATCGCGCGGCCAACGCGCACGCGGAAGTGGCGGTATCTGCTAAAGTGGTAACCGCGTGGTGACATGTTCGTCCTGCAACGTTTAACAGTACGTTCCGCAACAATGGCATTCTCTTAACTCGGGACGAGTTCAGTGACGTGCCCATTGCCCATTGGTCGGCTGCCTTCGCCTGTGGTATGCCCAACGTCACGAATGGTCGACACGTGCTCATAAACAATTCTAGGACACGTACGGGTCATCCGTGTTCGGACTCATCGTCGTCTGGGCCAGTTCAACCATTCTATATGGGAAGTGCTCTAAGTTAATGAATGCCTCACCCCTTGTGCATTGCTTCGGCCTCCCTTCTGCGGTGCCATAGTTTCCTGTATATTCACGGGACCGCGTTAATCGTGTCACCGAAAATGCATTGGCGGCGTTTACCGTGACGGGAAAATGACGGCGGTAATTGACGCAAAGAATAAAAACAGGTTGAGTAATGCTCAGATTGTGGCGCCAGGCCTGCTTCCGTAAATGAGAAGTAACCGGTCTGAAAAGAAATTTTAGTAGGGTCAGTTTAGGGATCGCAATCGGGACCTCCGCTTGCGAAGTAAACGATCTCCGGGTGGGTCGCGTCGGCTCGGCAACAAGTGAGAATTAAACGGTGCTTAACGGACGCGCTCTGCGCTGCCGCGCTTTGTGCTCGTGGGGGGGGGGGGGGGGGGGCCCCCATATTGAAGTAGCGACGATGTTTGCGTTATATAGCATACCTGCCAAGTCTCCCTGATTACCCGGGACACTTCTGGATTTTGACCGTTTCTCCCGGTTGTACGGGTAACAGGAAAACCTCCCGGAAATTCAGTTCCGCACCAATGTCTGTCGAGATAGCGCGTGCCACCGGCCCTCTATGGTTCTTCGCCCGACGAAAGACCGGGCTGGGCGTTTCCTCTCAGCTTCACAGGCAAGTGACGAGAGGCCTCGCACGCGGAGCGATATTATCGCATGTGCCCTTCGTGCGACGGAGACGGCCAGGTCGTTTCATCTCTACGCAAGCTGCGTTCGTCCCCAGCGCTAGTGCGCTTTTACTCGCGCGTAAAACATACGATGCATAAGAGATGTCATCGATTTGGACCTACAGAACAATGGCGACCGCAAAAACCCGCTGACAGTATGCATATAATTGCTATCGCAATACAACCCCCCCCCCCCCCCCCCCATCTACCATTCCGTTGAGTAAATTTCCCGGATTTCGTTTCTCCAAACCTGGCAGGTATGATACAGGTACAGCTCAGGAATAAAGGCTCAAGAATTTTGTTCCGATAAGAAAACTTGGAATAATTCACCCATGTCTTCGCTTGTCTCGTGCATTTGGGTGGGTGTCATGAAAGACAGGGAGAGAACGGTGCGCTCGCTCACAGCAAAATTTTTATGCGCACAGATTTGGTTCCGCTCCATCCCCTCATTGTTATTATTGTAATCAGCCGGAAAACATGAAGCACTTTTTAATGGAATGTCGTAGATGTACAGGTAACCACCAAAGGAAAAGACTGCTGGAAATTCTTATACGAAAGCTTGGATTGGAATTTGCCGTAACCACATTACACTCTCTGGGGGTGTCGGTACTGGGTCGCTGCAACAATGCTACTGTACGTGATGGCACATTTAATTCTCTGACCGAGGCCAAGAGACTTCCGTGCTGATAGACTATAATAATTTCTTTCTAAACAATATGTCATGGTTCTTGTTTTAAGTAAAAATTTTTACAGTTCATAACTAACACAAACACAATTTGACTCTTTTACGATCACTACCTTGTAAAGAAAACATAATGACCACTCTATGTTCATTTGCTAAGAAAATGTCAGTTTAGCTCTCTACTTCATTCTGTCTGTTGCGTTCATCACGCCCAGGTTAAAACAAAACAAAAGAAAAAGTTTTGGGTTCAGTGCTGTCTGCCAGCGCTGCCGAACGCTATGCGTTGCACTCTTAAAGGGCAACTCCGGCGATTGTTCACTGTCCACGGATCTCAATGAAATTTTCAGTATACGTTCTCATCGGTATTTTGATCATATATGCCAAGACGGACATTTGCAAATCACTTAGTGTTCCTGAAAACGAATTTTCAATATTTTTAGTGGATTCCCACGTGGGCCACCCTGCGCTTTTGACGTCATTACCTTCAACGATGCCTACCCGAGCAGGCGGGCAGTCTCAAAGGGCAAAACGGTGATACTCAGCGCTCAAATCGTCGCTGTCAAGTTAAGAAAAGCTGGCACATATCGTCGGATGATATCGCTGCTTTCATTTTTATGGCACCAGCTTGATAATTCTGATGGCGGAGGGGCTGTGACATCATTGCATACGCTGCACGAAGCATCTATCCGTTTCGGTTTCAGCTTGAACACATCGTTCATTCGATTATTTAAAATTATTGCTGAGTTTCAAGAGCAAACCGAACCACCCTGCCTGCTACAGGACCATCAGTTCCATTGGGAAACAGCGATACCAGAATATGGACAGTGGATGTGGTCTATGGACAATACCATCGCTCGGTGCTTGATTTCACCCACGAATCCAAACTTGTTCATCTATTTTTGACGCTTGCTCCGTTATGCATAAGGGAATGGCGAACTTTCGAAATTAAAAAAAAAGAAGAAGAAAAGACCTCTCTTTTCATTTTCTTATAAAACAAAGGTTGATTGATGATTGGCTGATTTGTGGGGTTTAACGTCCCAAAACCAGTTCTGATTATGAGAGACGCCGTAGTGGAGGTCTCCGGAAATTTCGACCACCTGGGGTTCTTTAACGCACACTGACATCGCACAGCACACTAAAACAAAGGTTGCACCAGTGGTGCTAAGCGCTGTAAGTGAGAGTAAAGAGAGGAGTGAGTGGCGACTTGCCGAACCTAGCCATTGTGCATTTCTCCCCATCTGCCGATGGGGCGAAATGTACAAGGCCTGTAACAGCAGCACCTTTTCTTCACCGCATTCACTTTACCCTCTAAGCAACGCACGTCTTTTCGTGACAGCGGGTTGAGGTATATGTACGACGCTGAACGGGCGGCGCTGGCCGCACGCGCTGCGAAGACGAGGGTGAAGAACGTGGTCGATTGGCATCGCGCTGTAACCCCCGTCACAGCTACCGGCGGACTGATCTAATCCCCTGGCGGATATTCATTTATTTCGGGGACAGTCGAGGATTCCTGGCCGGATTAAGCAAGTAGTGGTTGGGGGGACCCCCGCTGTGAGCTGCGGCTTTGACGGCGACTAGAAATCCCCCCTCTCTCTATCACACACACACACACACACACACACACACACACACACACACACACACACACACCGCATTGCTACTCGGCAGACGCGCCACGTTATTATTCTTGTTGCGACGGCAGCTGGGCCTCCCTGTCTGAGGCGATTTAACGCTCGCTCCATCATGGAAACGAATGCCTTAGACGACACGACGTGAAGTAGCCAAGAGCCGCAAGAACAGGGCCCTGTTTAGCCTCTAGCCAGACGCTGATTAGTCAATCGTTACGCGACCTATACGCAGTGTATAGTCGAAAACCAATGGCGCCGCAGAACGTCCGGTTTCATCGTGTTGCAGTACTAAACCACCGCGGTGTGTGCGTGCTTAACTCGCACGAATGCTGTTGCTATATGAAGGCATCGCATTTTGTGCCACGTATGAAAACTAATGTTAGTAAAGCCGTCAGGGAAATGAACGAATAAATGGCGAATCAAGAAGGCAAAGCTCGTAATACTGTTGAATGTCGTTCACTGCGCTGCAGCGCGCCTCCGCAGTGTTGCGTTCGTCGGTGGAACGTTTGCTAAAGATGAAATAAATAAGCGAAAAGGCCGATAATCGGCGAGGGTAGCGGGGTTCAGTCCTAAAGCGAACAACTCCGCCTCGAGCCTTTTGAAATCGTGGGGCCCTTCCCCTGCACATTCTGTCCCGCCGGGCCGATCTATTGTGATCTCGCGAGCTTCGCAAGGCCCCGCCGCCGGCTTGCCGACGACAGGCAGCGCGAACATAGAAGTTGGGGCGGCAGTTAATCATCGGCAGGGTGGCGACTCTCGCAGGGTTCGGTCACCGTGAGTGTACGCCCGCGTGCTCGCAGTTCGCGAATCGACAAGGCAGGCCACGGGCGTTTCTTTACCGTCGGAGTGCCCTCTCCTCATAGATGAAGAGGCACCGGCGTAAATGCACTCTTTTCCTCTTCGCGCGCTGCCTACGCAAATCGGGTTTACGATGCTCAAAACAAGCTTGTCAATATTTAGGGGGCGCTGCGTAGGAGGCGTTAGTCCCGGAAATAGCTTCTTATCGAAGTTGTCGGCAAGCAATTGAGAGCATTCAAAAGCCCGATTCCGATTGCGTCTTATATACGTGGGCATCTGGGGACGGGTCAGAGAACAGGTGCCTTGTGGTCAGGAGATTTTCTAAATAGCTCTGAAGTGTAAGACAAAAGAGCACAGGGCGAAGATGGCGACAGCATACCTGTTTGTGACTTTTGTTGTGGCATGTAGCGCCGTCGGTAGGAGTTACCTGGCTATACCACTCTCCTTGTAAGCACAGTGTCTATACGCGAGTTCCCAGTACATCGAACGACGCCATGTTTTTCTGTCTTGCAGCTGTCCTCCGCTCTACGTCGGCGAGTACTGTCAGCACGCGAATCCGTGCCACACCGGCGGCCCGGGTTTCCGCTGCCAGAACGGAGGCACGTGCAACGTGGAGATGAGTGTCACAAACGGACCCACGTTCTCTTGCACATGTCCCGTGGGCTACTCGGCCACCATGTGCGAGATCAAGGTGCCCAACGCCTGCGACTCGCAACCCTGCCATAACGGGGCTACATGCCAGCTGGTCACCCTGCAAAACTACACGTGCGTGTGCGCCAACGGCTTCCGAGGTGAGTCTCGCCAGAAAAGAAAGAAATATATATAGAATATTGTCAATAAAGTTCTTGACTGACTGATATAGAATATTGTACGACAACGAAGTAAGTTATTGTTAGGTACCCGCCACAGTAGCCAACTAAGTTCAGCTAGTAATAGTGCATTGCTCATGAGTGAGACTGATCGGCATACCCTTTGATGCAGGCAAGTACTGCGATAAGGTTGACCACTGCGCGTCGCAGCCGTGTCTGAATTACGGCAGCTGCCAGTCCAAGGAGGACTCGTATTCGTGCATCTGTGCTGCGGGGTACAGC
Source organism: Hyalomma asiaticum (assembly GCA_013339685.2). Classification (NCBI taxonomy): domain Eukaryota; kingdom Metazoa; phylum Arthropoda; class Arachnida; order Ixodida; family Ixodidae; genus Hyalomma; species Hyalomma asiaticum. The sequence continues at coordinate 137,711,114 of CM023481.1, read as the reverse complement.
GGAGCCTCGTGCGCGGTGGACGTGGACGAGTGCCAGACAAGACCTTGTATTCATGGGACGTGCCTCAACACTCAGGGTTCCTTCAGGTAGGTCCTACGCAGAATACATTACATGCATTATCCCAACATCTGGTGTGACACGGGTGCAGAAAGATTTCAGGAGGCACGATAGTAATGCTGCATGGGTGGTGTCTTCCATCGTTTCAGTTGCGTTTGTGAAGCCGGGTACACGGGACAGCTTTGCGAATCTCAGTACATCCCGTGTGAGCCTAGCCCCTGCATGAATGGTGGAACGTGTCGGCCCATCGACTCGCTCAACTACCAGTGTTCTTGCCCTCCCGGTAAGTCGCGCTCGATGAAAACGCTCTTCTTGGTCGCGATACGGACGGCATTGACAAGTGTTTCGGCGCAGGCTTCACGGGCACCAACTGCGAGACGAACGTGGACGACTGCCCGGGCAACCTGTGCCAGAACGGCGCTACGTGTCTGGACGGCGTGAACTCGTACACGTGCCACTGCCCGCCCACGTACACAGGACCTTACTGCACCAAGGACGTGGACGAATGTGCCCTGCGACCCAGTGTATGCAAGAATGGCGCCACGTGCACCAACACGATAGGCGGCTACTCGTGCATCTGCGTTAACGGCTGGACGGGCGCTGACTGCTCGGAAAACATCGACGATTGCGCCGTGGCCGCGTGCTTCAACGGTGCTACGTGCCACGACCGAGTCGGCTCCTTCTACTGCCAGTGCGCACCCGGCAAGACAGGACTGCTATGCCACTTGGACGATGCGTGTGCCAGCAATCCGTGCCACGCGGGTGCCATCTGTGACACGAGTCCGATCGACGGCACGTACCTCTGCTCATGCCCGAACGGCTTCCAAGGCGTCGACTGCACCGAAGATGTGGACGAATGCGCCCAGGGCTTCCCTTGCGAACACCAGGGTCTCTGCGTCAACACGCCTGGCTCGTTCCGCTGCAACTGCACTCGTGGTTTCGCGGGGCCCCGATGTGAAGTCAACATCAATGAATGCGACTCCAACCCTTGCCAGAACGAGGGCACCTGTCTGGACGAGCGTGGCGGCTTCCGCTGTGTCTGCATGCCCGGTAAGTGCGCCCTTGTCAGAGTTGCAAGCGACTGCTGTTGCACGTGCTGCTAGCGTTTAGTGCTGCAGTTGTCTGAGCATGAGCACAGAATGTGCCCCTGCTCAGCTGCTGAAAATGGACCATGTCAGTCGGCGTTATGAGAGTGAAGATATTGACAGTAGATTGAACAGAACCCAGATTTCTTGGAAAACAAAAGTTTACATCGTTCATATTATGTCAGCAGCGAACGAGGGCAAGGGCATTGTACCCGGCCGCCAGACAAAGAGTGTTCAATACAATGTCGCTGTTGGACAACCTACATGAAATGAAACTGTGCGCGTGCACTTCTACTTGTTATTGTGCCTTAAGTCAAACTATTGAGTGAAAAATTCATTCATATAGGGCTGCTCATTACCTCGTTTTCTATGCTGGAGCTGCAGCGAAAGGTAGTTTCCATCTTCCTTGATAAAATACGCATTAAAGAGATCACTGCAGAGGCAAGGAGAGTAGGATGATGGCAGGGTTCCTGTAACCCGCCATATTCTCGCAACAGTGGCGCCGCGGTGCGAGACTGCGGGCGCCGCGAATCGCAGCACTTGCGGAAGCAGGAGTGGTGCTTGTGGATTGTTGCTCAAGCGGACAGTTAACGCTCAAGAATGGTTAAACGCATGCTCATTTCACTTTTGCATTATGTACGCATGCTGTACTTATAGTAGAACACCCGCCCGATAAAGGGCAATTTTTTTCTTTTGTAACGCTTTATGGTATCATATGGTGGCAATGAGGACCACACATTTTCGTTTGCGGAAGACGTAAGCATCGGTCCCCGCGCGTCGTCAGGCGAGATATTATGTTAGGATAAGTGTTGTGGCAGGTACACCAGTCACGGAGAAACATTATTAGTGCCAAACATGTCACAGCTACATGTAACATCGCTGCCAGCTGTGAGAGAGCTTTTGCAGTGGCATGACACCGTGTTGTGGCGTACCTTTAGTTGTTGGCAAAGGCATAGCTCACAATGTGTGACGCTAGATTTTAAACGTACCTTACCTGGAAAGGTCAGCGGTTTTCGAAAGCGTTTCACGCCTTGCATAAGGTTACCGCGCTTTGGCCATGTGATACGTGGCCAAAGCACATTTGTTTGAACACAGGTAGAAAAGAAAAAAAAAAAACTTTGGGGCCCTTCCGCCACGCAACAATAACCATGCACGATCTGATTTCCTTTTCTGAAAACTCATCGCTCGGCGCCGCCGCGCTGCTGCAGCGGTTACGGTGGTTGGCTGCTGACCCGAAAGAGGCAGGCTTGACCCCAGCCACAGCAGTCACATTTCGATGGAAGCGAAATGCTGGAGGCCCGTGCGCTGTGCGACATCGGTGCACGTCAAGGAACCATAGGTGGTCAAAATTTCTAGAACCTCCACTATGACGTGCATCGAAATCACATCGTGGTTAGGCGTGTAAAAACCCCTGCAGTTATTAACGCGACAACTTCCTTCGCTACACATTCGTTTGTCTCACGCGGAGGCGTCCTTTAAATAACTGGTATTTATTATTCATTCATTCATTCATTCATTCATTCATTCATTCATTCAGCCCCGCCACGGTGGTCTAGTGGCTACGGTACTCGGCTGCTGATCCGAGGGTCGCGGGATCGAATCCCGGCCGCGGCGGCTGCATTTCGATGGAGGCGAAATGTTGAGGCCCGTGTGCTGTGCGATGTCAGTGCACGTTAAAGAACCCCAGGTGGTCTAAATTTCCGGAGACCTCCACTACGGCGTCTCTCATAATCAGAGCTAGTTTTGGGACGTTAAACCCCACAAATCAAATCAAATAATTCATTCATTCATTCTGGATAGGAAATGAAGGGGAGAATGGGAGAGGATCTACTTTAACGGTTCCACTGGTGTGCAAGGCAATCCGCATACGAAAATTCAATAGGGTGCGGCTTATGGTTTGGTTAAATAGCGTTCAGTTCTAAAAATACTTTCAGAGAGTACATTGCCATACTAGCTTCGTCGCACGGCGCCATAAAAGTTAGATCTCAGCGGGCGCGTCGCCCAGTGAAGTTCAGAGTTGACGTGTAAGCGCCACAAAAGTTGACACAAATGCAAGGTTCCGAAACCGAAGGTGCCGTTCTTCGGTGAAGGTACTGTGCGAAGAACAGCACCGGGTCGCAAGAGGTCGTGCTTCGGACCTCTGACAACAGCGCCCAGCCTGAAAACGCGTACACGCTCTCAAGTGGGCCGACATATTGCCTAGAAAGAAAAGGTGCAACGTCCCTCTGTACGCGTGTAGTTTAGTTTGAGGGGTAACTACCGACAACTTGTCATCCAAGGCAGCGAGCGGGTCGTGTTTGAGCTAGTCAGCAGTCGGCACGTGCATCATGTGCCTTCGTCTGCCAAGGCACAGAACAGTCATTTACTAACTAGGAGAGACCTGTTTAGCACTTCTGTTCGTCGGGAAGCTTCACTTTTGTTTGAATAATACGCGGGATTAGGTAAAAAAAAATTAACACTATCTTCCCAAAGGGAACCCTGATGGGATGCGAAGCAGCAGCGTTGCGCACGGGTGGCGTCACGGGTTGAACGGCGCTAACGCGGGTGCTTCGCATCCCATCAGGGTTCCCTTTGGGAAGATGGTGTTAATTTTTTGCGCGTGAACCGACGGGTCGGCGGTGTAGCGAGCGGCGGTCGCGGTAGCGGAGCGAGCGGCGGTAGCGGCAGGTGTTGCGGGCGAACGGACGAGGCGGCAGTTGCGGGCGCTGAGGCGAGCGCGCGGCAGGCGAGGGAGAAAGTGACGTCAGCGCGCACTGCGAGGGGAGCGTGACGTCAACGCGCAGCTGCGGCGTGACCTACTTGGCACCGCTCCAACACCTGGGGCGAGGGGAGCGCGTTGCGGCGCGTTCGTACGGACGGAGGGACAGCGTTACACAGGTTAGTCAAAGAGCTGCTTCGCATCTAAAAAAAAAAACGGACAGGAGTGTAGCGTTTAGTAGAATCAGTACGGAAGCGATTCGGCTCACTTGATGTGTGAATAAAGGAACGTCAAGACACTCTGTACGGGTCTTGTACAATAACACACATACACACACGTTTGTACGCTCTAATCAAGAGGTGCGTCAGTGAAAAATAGTCTGCTTCAGGGCGCAGAAGGAAAGGGAACGCATGCGCGCGCGCGTGCATGCATCGGACATACGCTCATCTCAGGCGCGTGCGCGGGCGAGCTCGGATTCTGTACGCAGCGCGCAGCCAGGTACAACTAAGCCTCATACGTGCACGTCGCAGACTCAGTAAAATTTTGAGCGAAAAACAGCGTCGACAACCCAGCCGCAGCGTGCGCCCTCCAGAGCCGTTCCCAGAACGATCTTCCCACGTCGAGAGCACGCCAAGAAATAATCGTTCGTTTCTTTGCAACGTCACTCGGGCTGGAGTCGGGGCGCAAACGCGATTACGGCGCGCCGACGCATGTTTATGAACGCACGCACCTCGGGATAGGAAACAAAATTACCGAAGGAAGGTAAATAAAAACAACTGCAAGTTCTTTCAAGTCGAGTGCACACGGTGTGAGAAAACTTAGGAGCATCGGGAAAACGAGAAGGCGGTGCAGGGAGGACGTGGGAAAGGTACCGCTGCAGTGTCTAGATATACGACCATACGTGCGCAGTTATCGCTGGTACTTAACTAAGGCGACAGAGCTCATGCGCAGTCGCGTATCATCATCTCGTATTGTTCCGGTGATGCAGCCGTGAGCGATGCCGCCTGCTTGTACCTGCCTGATATTGCTGTATTCCAACGGCACTGATCGTCCTGTAGCAGCCAGGGTGGTTCCAATTTGTGCAGAAACTCGCCAATAATTTCACACAACCGAATGAACGATGTGTTCGAACAGAAACAAGTAAACGCTTCGTGCGGCGTATGCGATGACGTCACTGCCTTCCCGCCATTAGAAATATGTAGTTGGTGCCAGAAAGCGGCGAGATCATCCGACGATGTATTTGAGAGTTACGCCAGCTTTTCTGAGTCTGATAGCGACGATTTGAGCGCTGAAGTATCACCGCTTTGCCTTTGACGGCCCGCCCGCTCGGATAGGCAGCGTTGTAGGTAATGGCGTCAAAAGCACAAGGTGGCCTGCGATGGAATGTGCTAAAGAATTTAAAATCCATTTTCAGGAAAACTAAATAACTTGCAACCGCCTGGCTTGTCATATGTTATTACTGTAGCGAGAACATATATTGAAAGTTTAATTGAGATCAGCGGACACTGAAAAATCACCTCCAGTGATCTTTCAGTGTCCGATGATTTACCACATTTAAGCACATTTAACGATGCAGTTAAAAAAACAAACAAACATAGGAGGCGTTACGGGATTCCGCTAGAGTCGCCCATAGAGTTTCCTACTAAGGAAAGCATGGCGTCGCCAAGGCACGGGAGCCTTGTGCGCGGCGCCTCTCGGGTTGTCTGGACGCGGTGACCTTTAGTGGCGCTTGAGCATACATTAATCTACCACTTGCCTATCACATGACCGGGAACCATTTCCAATTATTATCTCCCTTAAAATTTTTTTTTATGACTACGCTTCAAGATTGTCACGTGAACCGGCCCCGCCACGGCTATGGTACTCGGCTGCTGATCTCGAGGGTCGCGGGATCGAATCCCGGCCGCGGCGGCTGCATTTCGATGGAGGCAAAATGCTGAGGCCCGTGCTGTGCGATGTCAGTGCACGTTAAAGAACCGCAGGTGGTCAAAATTTCCGGAGCCCTCCACTACGGCGTCTCTCATAATCAGAGCTGGTTTTGGGACGTGAAACCCCACATAACAACATCACGTGAACCCCGTCTTCTAGTTCCTCTTTTTCCCCTTCCTCAACGCATTTAACACTGACAGTCGGTGCCGCTGTGTGGCGTCACTCTGCCGAGCACGAGGATGGGGTTCGACTTCCCGCCACGGCGGCCTCATTTCAGTGGAGTGGAACTGAAAAAAATAATAATAATAATAAAATAAATCCTGTGTATGATTAGCTTTAGGTGCACGTTAAACAACCCAAGCGGGAAAAGTCAATCCCTCTGTTTCGTCGCTCATAGTCGTGGTCGTACCTTAGTTTCGGCACGTAAAATCCCAGAATTCATTATTGCTTTAACACACAGAATCTAATTCGTTATACTGATTGCCAACAGTAATGTATAAATATGCACGTCTACAGGAAATTATCCACTTAGTAATGAATAATTGTGCTGTTGAAGGGCTGCTGCCGAAGCTGTCATGTGTGTACCAGCATTCGTGCATGATATCTTTGCCGCTTCGCCTCGAATGTGTACAGTTTGATATCGGGGGTTTTCGTCATTGATGTCCCAGTATTCGACATGCTTATGCGAGTGTTCTTTCTAATCAATTTCTGCATGCTAAGTGCTGGTTATTTTTCCCTTAGCAATCCACACAAACCCTCCTGATACAGTGATGTCGGCGTATGAACATGTCTGTCGGGGAAGTTCTTCAATGTGAAAACGACTAGGAAGCTTAGGGTGCAAAAAGAACGAATTTAATTTTCACTCATACCGAATTCCTTGCGCCTAAGCGTGTGTTGCGATATTTTTAGATGGTTTCGCATGCTTACAGCTCTAAAGAAAAAAAAAGCCACTATCGACGTGAGAAATGGCTTGACATCATCACCCGAAATGGCTCAACATGAAAGGATGGGTCGCGACACCCGCCACCTTACGAAGAGGTCATCTTGACGGTGTTTAGTTGTTCGGGCGTACAGATAAATTTTAGTCAACAATGACGACCACGTATTGCATTCTCAAGGAACCGAAATTTCACGAGCGCCAGAGCATCATCATCATCAACAACAACACTAACGTCACTATGATGTACAGGCACAGAAGTTTGGACGCGAAATTAAACATCGACATTGCTTTTCTTTTATACCTAGAATCAAAATTCTGATGGGGCCGCAGCTTTTGAATATTTTATATCATACCACAATGAGCCAAGTGTTTCTACTTGTGCCCAGCCCCTCTAAGCTTATTGACCAGGGGCTGTGGCTCATACACCAGCCAGCTGTCTCCTTTCTTAACGAAACTCCTAATATACTGCAATCGACAGTTGTGTGTGAGCGTTTATGACGGGTAAATACCGGAAACCTCGAGCCGTGCATACGTGTAGCAGGAGAATGCTCTTGGAGGTGGGGAAGGCTGCTGTGTCGCGAAGACGGAGGAAGCGGTCGGCGCAATCATGAGTCGACAGAAAGCGAGCGGCGTCTCTCTTTGAAAAAGGCCCCGCGCACCTGGCCGAGGCTCCCGTGGGCATGGGAAAACGACGAGGGATCCGCGCCTCCTCTCCGGGCGGCCTTTCATTCCCGCCAGATCCGACCGGAAGTGCCTGCACTACTGGTGGCAGCCTCCTCCTTCAGGCGCAGATGTCTCTCGCAAGAGGCCCCCGCGCTGCACGGACCGCAGTGCAGATGTTTTCGCGCTCCATCGTAATTCATGACCTCGGGCCTGCGTTGCGCTAGTCGCACCAACGTGGCCGACAACGCGTGCGTGGCGACATGGCGCGCGCCGATCGAGGTGAACGGCCACACGCGTGATCTTCAAGCTATCTTTCTTTCCCTGCGCGTGAGATTTTTAAAAAAAGTGCTGGATGCGTTATCACGCACCTAAAAGAGTGCGAGTATTCTGTAGTGGCCAGCGTCGAAACCGCCAGCTTAGCAAAACAGAGAGATGTTCGCGGACGCAGGGCAGCTAACTGTACAACGCTGTTAGCGCGTGTGCCGTAGCGTTGACATTTGGGAACTTTACGGCAACGCACTGACTATACGAAAAAAAAAAAATCGCAGTAATCATGACATGCATTTCTGTCTCGAAGGCAGAAACTGTGATCGGATATCTTCGGCGCGTGAGCGTTAGACGCTCATATGTAGACGCCCACTTAGTTAGGTGGCAATTAGGGCACTCTTCTTTGTTCATCGCGTGCATTTGACGAGTAAGCTTTGAAAGGCCTGAGAATTCCAGAACGAGGCAGTTAAATGTTGCGGTCTGTTGAGAGAGTGCGGCACGAGCGACGGTCGGCCTAGTTTAGTCGCCGAGAAAAGTGAACGTTAGAACGGCAGCAGCCAGTACGAATGTTGCGTGCCAAGAGCAGCCACTCAATACCGCGGCAGTAGCTTCGAAGAAAAATCGCACGCGCGCGAGATGCTCAAGAAAGAGAGGCACGGAACTGGTTTTTCGTTTTTGGACGGGGCCGCGGTGCGGTGGTCGCTTGGCGCCGTCCTACCTGAGGCCGCCTTCTCCCTTTTCTGCAGCAGCAGCGTCGCCCTCTCCGTTGCTTCCTCGGTCATGTTACGCGGCGGCTGTGTGAAAAAGAAGAGGGTGAGAGTATGTGGAGTGATCACGTGCGCGAGCAAGGGCAAAAGGTGTGGAGGAGGAGAGTGGGACGCAAGGCTGAAGATGGATGCGGCGGTGGCAGTGTGCCTCGGAGCAGCGGCAGCAACTGGGCTGCGGCGTTCCCAGCCCCCAAGTGGGGCTGAGCGAGCAAGGCCCGCCGGGGGGAGACCACTCCCATGACCCTTGGCGGCGACTGTTGTGCCTCTCGGATAGAGAGGAGGGGACACTCTGGAGGGTAAAGAAGCGCATAACAAACAAGTCCGGCTCGATAATTTCCCGATTGAGGTGGATTAGAGTGCGCTGGCCAACGCATGTATACATACACACACGGACTGCGGCGAGAAGGCTTGCTCTGAGCCAGCGCAACAGAGCAGTGTGTATAAAAACTGCAAAGATATCGGAGCGGGCCCGCCGATGCCTTTCTCTCCCAAGAAGCGAGTGAGAAAGTCTCGCGCAAGACACGAGGAAAGAGCCGCGCGGCAAGCATTTTCGTGAGAATAGAGATGACGTTGATACGGGCACTGCGTACGCGACCCGGCGTGAGACAGGCAGTCGAGCGCTCGACCAATGAAATACACGGAGTCGTGGAACATTAGCAGAACTGCGTTTTAATACAGGCGCCTATTTCCTGTTTTCCCATGGTGGCCATTTCATTCACAACACGATCGCCGAGGCGCCTCTGATGCAGTGTTTTGCTTAGTACACACACAACCCTTTCATAATTAGAGAAGTTATTGCAGGAGCAGGCTGATGAGTATTCAAATATAATGCAAATTAAGCACACTTAATGTAAATAATTCAAAAGGTGCTGCTATAGTGGGTTACAACCCCCCCCCCCCCCCCAAAAAAAAAAAATTATATAAGCACTGACAGCCATCGCAGTCCCACCCAAAGAGAATTTGCGTAGGTCGATGCTCTATCCATTTAATTTGCTCACTTATATGACATCAAGACCTGTTGTGTGTTAAATATGGTTAGTTTTGCCACACGGATACACACTCATGTCGATGGTATTAGGTCGAAAACTTGAACATCCCAGCAAATATTATGAGAGATTCCACGCAGCAAAACTTAACATATTAAACAGGAATTACAAACCTTAATTTCCCACTATACGCAGTATTTACACAAGCTGAGAAAAAGTACTTACGCTTTAAATGAAAACCAGTTGGCACAGCTCTCATGTACAAGAATGGCAGGTGCACCACAGTTCTGTGTATAGAAGTTCTTCTCTTCGTTCTTCCCTCTTAGCCTGGTCAATACATGCAACAATCATGTCAACACGAGTGCACAACAGACAGTGAAGCAGTGCTGTTCTATTGAAAAAGTATCACTTTTCACTTTTTCTCTCCTGCTGGTTTTCAAAATGCATCATGACGGCATGTGTTAATTGTTAAGGTGCTCTACTACAGCTAGGGCAGCGAGCTTTTTCCAGCATTCTAGTTTATTTCTATGAGAGCTGACACACAAATATTAAGAAGGTGCTATTCATACATGGCTATATACACTTGCACTAGATGTACGCCCATCACGAATGCCGTACAGAAATTAGTTGCATTGTTCACTTGTGTTCAAATATATTGGAAACTGAACCACCAAGGCAAGCGTGCTTGTTTCTTATTATAATGATATACTTTTCTTTTAATGCAGGCTATCGGGGAGTGCACTGTGAAGTGGACATAGATGAGTGCCTACCCAACCCATGCCTTAATGGAGGAATATGCAGTGATCGCATCAATGGCTTTCATTGCCTGTGTCCTGTAGGATTTTCGGGCAAAAAATGTGAAACCAATGAAGATGACTGTTCCTCATTTCCATGTCGTAATGGAGGATCATGCCATGACGGAATTGCCAGCTATAGCTGCCACTGCCCACCAGGTGTGTTTCTTCTTTTGACCAGTTTCTTAGTTTTAGCAGCAATTTACTATTTTCTTTTCAGTGTATTTTAGTTTTGATGGCTAAAGAGCCAGTTGCAGAGTGCTTCATGAAATTAATGTAGTGCTTAAAGGGTGCACATGTACTGCTGTAAATGGTTATGAATAGCAGTGCCTGTTATTTGCAATGAGTCTTCATTACCTAAGTGCTAGTTTCTTATGAATAACATTTAAATGTCATTAAGGTTGAGAGCCACATTTTCAATTCAGTTCAAATCAATTTTATTGATAAATCATAATAAATGTTCATAATCTATCTGTAATCCCAAGATATGATACCAATCTGTCTGACATCTTATAAATCACATGTAATATATTATCATTTGAATTTACACAGCATCCACCTATTATATTTAGGGCTCTCTTTTGTAGTTCTAGTAGTGGTTCTAGATATCTTGTATATGCTACACTCCACGATTCTATGCTGTAGCTTATATGAGAATGACAAAATTAAAAGTACAATGTCCGAAGCACATAAAGGGGAAGGATTCGCATACTTTGATTAGGGTATAACAACCATAAGCCACCTCTCTGCAAATGCTATGTTCTTCCCAGTGAAGGTGCTGGTAAAAAAATGCACCTAAATATTTAAAGGAAATTACTTGCTCGATTGGACTGTTTTCCACATAGAGTTTCATCATTGCAGTATCAGTGTTCCTTCTTCTTGATCGAAAAATAGCATACCCCGTTATCCCAGACTGTAGTGCAGGTATAACGGCTGCACAGTCACTATCATAGGTCAAATATGTTGGTATGCAATGTTAAAAAGAAAAGCAAAGGACATGTGTGAAAACTAATTATCTATAACATGTTTGTGGTTACTGTTGAGAGCTTATTATTGTGTGTACACTGTAAGAGACTGTCACTGTGGCTACACTGAACTGAGACCCCACACACTCAAACCTATACACTTTTTGATTTGAGTATAAAAATGTGTTCAGCGTATCTCTTGCGAAAGTTTCTGTTGAGGTGACAGTAGTGTTCCTAACTTCAGAGAGACTAGTTTGGTATATGTGTATTCATTTGCAGACTTCAAATGTTTTGCAGGTTGTTGAATGCTGTAGAATTTAATATGCCGTCTTATGAACTAATACATACCTGCCAAATCTCCCGAATTGTTGGGGAGACTTCCAAATTTTAATGGTTTTGTACGACAGTACGACCGAAACAGAAATCTCCTGAAAACGCACCCATGTTCGGCCGAATCCTTCTACTCTGGCCACATAGCGCCGAAGCTACATCACACTGATTGACATCGTGATCAGTGAAGTCTACAAAGCGTAGCCGGTCAATTGAAGCTCCTAGTATCACTTCTGCTCTGCTATTTATGCAAACGCAGCGTCATCATCGTTTTCATATATGCATATGGAAATACACAGCTGCCCAGGGTATCACAAGCGTGGCACTAGGGTCTGATTCTTCCTGTAGGTTCTCTTCACTTTCTTGTGCCGTTTTTTCCTGTATGCAGCACTAAGCCACCTTGACACGCTCATCCAAAGTTTTCTTACGTTCTTTGTTGGCTTTGGTGCTCCAGTGCATGGTGTAGTGCATCCTTTACGTAGTTGTCGGCAATAGCGTTGAGTAAAGAGCGCAAGAAATACCTTCAAGTTCTTTTAAAGCAGCATACCGCAGAATTTGGCTGTATTGCAGTGGCGCGAAAAGATGAGCATCATGCATTTTGCATTCTTTGCAGCGGGGGTCGCCGACATAATGAACGATATTAAGAAGAAAAAATGGACATGGGTAGGCCACGTGATGAGAAGGCTAGATAACCAATGGACAGTTAGAACAACTGATTGGATACCAAGAGAGGGCAAGCGCAGCCATGGGTGGCAGAGAGTAAGATGGAGGGAAGAAATCAAGAAGTTCGTGGGTGCCAAATGGAATCAGCTCGCACAGGACAGGCAAGGATGGCGAGAGTTGGAAGAGGCCTTCGTACTGCAGTGGACATAAGATGGGCTGATGATGATGATGCAATTGCATCATCACATTCTTTTGGTGAAGTGTCACAGCAGTGAACATTGTTACGTGCAACAGTACTCCAAGGACCTCTTGAATAGGGTGACGTCAGCCACGTCGAATATTTAATGACAGTGACTAGTTGTGTTGGTTGTTGGTGGTTTCGAACAAAAACTATGCAGTTCCTGCTCCGTTGCAACTTAATAAATAACTCAGTCATGGAAAATGCGTGTGAAATATTGTGACTCCGAGCCACCCCCATCCCCTCCTGCCTTCCGTCAGATCTCCCTAATGTCTTCTCTGCGAACATGGCAGGTATGCATACATTGATGGCTTTTATGGAGGAAGTTGAGTTCATAATCTAATGCGGGACTTACTGATGACATGATGACAAATGGTTAAGTGTGCACTTGAATGAAGATTTTGAGCCACTTCATTTAACTGCACAGCTCATCTGCACAACCATATAATAGTATTGGTCATTTCATAAGCACGTGTAAATTCTTGAACTGACACTATATACACAAACATACCCAATAATAAAGAGAATGAATTAAAGATTACCATGTGCTGCGCTGGGAAGAGAACTATGGAAGATGCATAGCTTTAACAGTGTAAGATATTTATGAAAAATGCTCATAGATACTGAGGTGCCATTGTATAATAGTTCAAACACATTTATACTGACCTTTTCCTTTTTTTTTCTTTTGCAGGTTTTACTGGAAGCAACTGTGAGACAAATATGGATGACTGCCAGTCCTCCCCATGCCATCATGGAGATTGCATAGATGGCACAAATGCCTTCACATGTAACTGCCACCCAGGATATACAGGTCTCCTCTGTCAGAACCAGATCAATGAGTGCTTGAGCAGCCCATGCCAACATGGTGGCACATGTGAAGACCTTATCAACGGCTACCAGTGCCGTTGTCGCCGTGGTACATCTGGTCCAGACTGCCAGTTCAACGTCAACGAATGCTTCTCAAACCCCTGCCGAAATGGCGCCAAATGTGTAGATGGGATTGACTCCTACACTTGTGAGTGCCTTCCAGGATACACAGGTATGTATTGTAGATGGAATGTGCTTCCATTACCTACTTATCTTTTGCGATGTACTCCATGCTGTGTTTTGGCTTACACAAAGTGCATGAACAGGCATGGCAACAACCTTTCTTATAGCATGCTTGCTTATATTTCTTATCAAGGTACGATAGCACACGAGTTTGGATGCTGAGTTTTCATGATGAATTTGTTTGTGTATTTATGATGCCAACATAACTTATCATGCACCAAAAGAGACATCAAGGAGTTACTCATACGTTCCCTGCTTTCAGGTATTCATTGTGAAACAGACATCAATGAATGTGCAAGCAACCCCTGTGCAAATGGAGGTGTGTGCATTGATCTCATCAATGGCTTCAAGTGCAACTGCCCTCGTGGCTACTTCGACGCTCGGTGCCTGTCCAATGTAAACGAATGTGCCAGCAACCCATGTCAGCATGGTGGTACCTGCGAAGATGAAGTGAATCATTTTGTCTGTCACTGCCCTCCTGGCTACGGTGGCCATCGCTGTGAACAAGACATCGATGAATGTCAGTCTAACCCATGTCAGCATGGAGGAAGCTGCCATGATGCACTGAATAACTACTCATGTGCCTGCATAGAAGGTTACTCTGGACGGAACTGTGAAACCAACCTAGATGACTGCAGTCCAAATCCTTGTCGCAATGGTGGAAGTTGCATTGACTTGGTGGGCACATTCCGATGTGTGTGTGAAGTGCCTTTCACTGGACCAACATGTGAGGTTGAATTGAACCCTTGCTCACCAAACAAATGCCGAAATGGTGCGCAATGCTCGCCATCTTCAAATTATCTAGATTTTGCCTGCTCTTGCAAGCTTGGCTTTACTGGCAGGCTTTGTGATGAGGACATTGATGAATGTGCTGTATCATCACCATGCCGCAATGAAGCCACATGCATCAACACAAATGGCTCCTATGAATGTGCTTGCACCAAAGGCTATGAGGGCAGGGATTGCCTCATCAACACTGATGACTGTGCGTCCTGTGAGTACTTTTCTAGTGAATTTGTCATAGTAGATCAAAGTACCATAAGACACTGAGCAAGTGCCCCTCCTTCGGCAAGAGAGAGTTCAACTTTATAGGGGAAGGGCACTTCCTCAGTTGTGAACCAAAATTCAAAATGGCGATGGAACTGGCAGAGATAAAAAAGAATGCAAAGTGTTTTTTTTTTCATTAATATACATGCAATAATGCATTTACTGCTTTTATTTGACGTCATTGCTCTCAAAGCCATTAAACAACTCCTCAGAGTCAGACACACAAGTTGCAGGCACATGAGCCCGAGCAGCATCAGACTAGCAACTGATTCATGCTAGTAACTGATGCAGCTCACATCCACCTGCCCATCTGATTAGAGCAACCTAGAACTATTTTAGCTCACTCTAAGGCAATGAAAATGGCAACTGTCACATCCCAACTATAGTCATGGCTGGCTATGCAGATGAGAGTACATGGCTGTGGTGCTGCCATTATCAGGCCACTGCAAAAGTAAGGCTAAACAATAAATTTCTTTTTGTTACTTAATTGCATCATTGCTTATATTTTACTTTGAAACTTCTTGAAAAATTGAAACAACCTTGCCAAACGACCTGACGTTGATGCATGCTCCGGTAAACAAGGCTAAAAAGGGGGAGGAGCATTTGCTCAGTCATTTGTGCCAAGTTCACATCTCGGAAAAGGGAGGGGAGCGTTTGCACAGCTGGGAGCGCTTGCTCAGGATTTTATGGTATAAGCGGAACACATGCATACAACGTATGCTGATTATTAATATTTTGAGTACAGCTATTGTGACCTCATACTATATAGTACAGAGCTATTACAGCGTATGTTTTTTAACAGGTTTTTAAGACATTTGCTATGTGTGCTTTGAACAGATCCCTGCCAGAATGGAGGTACTTGCCTAGACGGAATAGGAGAGTACAACTGCCTTTGTGTGGATGGCTTTGGTGGCAAGCACTGTTCTGTAGACATAGATGAGTGTGCCAGCAACCCTTGTCTCAACGGTGCTACATGCAATGACTATGTCAACAGCTATGCATGTGCGTGCCTTCCTGGTTTCAGTGGCACAAATTGTCAAACAAATGATCAAGACTGCACTTCAAGGTGAGCCTATAATATTCTCAGATGCATAAGATACTATAAGTGTAGCATGAACTCTTAAGACACCATTTATCATAAATCTGCTTTATGCATCAGTGTGAACATATCTAAGCTGGTGAAACTATGTTTGTTACACTTCATATAACTTTAGTTGTCTAGGAAAAAGAAAAAAGCTGTTCCAAAACATTTGACTTCACCATAATTGCACAGTCAACCATGAGAGCCATAGAACCATGGTCTAATGAAGACGAGTCTACTTGTTGAAATATTTGCCCTAGCGACATTCCCTGTGTTTCATCATTTTCAATGATCTGTTCATGAGCTTTAATAGAGTGAGTCCATAGTAAAGTTAAATGGGACATGATTCAGTTTAATAGGTGAACACCGAGACTGGTTGACCTTGAGTGCTTTCAACATACTATGCGCTGAGCTTGGCTAACTATACAATGACTTAAGTTAGTGCACAAAACTATGCATGTGTACTCGCTTCAGTCTGACCTCTTCATAGTGCTATGCAAAAAATATAGGTAAGTTTGCTTAGCTGGCTGGCCTGCTGTTCAATTTCCTCCCTGTAGATTAGGTAGCTAAAATTTCTCACTTCCTTGCTTTTCTATCAGCAGGTAGGTGGATCTGCAGCTATTAGTCACAAGTTAACATATAAAATCATTAGAGTTCACACTTAGAAGACCCTATCAGTTATACAGAGCTGATCACACTGGTATTCAGCATGAACAAGCAAGCTCTGGACCCGGATTCTATGTCTGCTTTAAAAACAAACAAGACTTTTGCCGCAAGCGACGAGTCAAAGCTTGCACATATGTTCACCATACGTGATGTAAGCACGAGTCTCAACCAGTCGTGTGACAAGATTATGTTAATTTATATTTAGAACGGGTTCACTGTCGGGGTCATAGCGTGTGAACAGTTTAGGTTTCTTATAGAGAAGTAAGGTTTCAACATAGCCTAAGTCACTCTGGCGTGTGTATTATATACCATACATTGACATCTATGAAAGTATATTCTGTATTAGATTCAGCAAATTGTAATGAAGTGGTTTGAATGTTTTGGATGGGAGAAAAACACAAGTTCTAGCTTAAATCAGTGATGACACAATTTTAGTCATTGTTGTTAGAGTATTCTCTAGACACAGATAACCATGACCAAACAATGTCAGTCAATTAGCATACACATTTTTTTAGTAATTGTTTTTACTAAAAAACGAGTCTACAGAAAACTTGTTTGAACCCATATCCATAATGGCTGGTGTAGTGGCCAGTTATACCGTACAGTTAAAAAACCTGACATGCAGTGGTACGTAAAAACACAGAGACACACTCACTTGCATGCACGTGTATACATGCACACACGCTATCCTGTTTGGCTTTTTGCATATCACCTAGCTATGAAAATTACTTGGAAAGTGAGCATGGATTTCAAAATAGTATTTTCTTCTGAAATGAGTGAAACTACTTGTTCAAGTAACTTCATTGGGCAATGTGCTCCAGGTTAGAACACTGGCAAATTCAAATAGCCTCTGCCCACATGTGTTTATAGTGACTAATATGTCAAGGCAGTTGTGATTATAACGTTTGTGTCACATGCAGGTAATTTAAATGTACTGAATGGTATGGGTTTGCATATTATGTGTCATTATTTTGCAGATTATCAGCTACCTTTAGCATGTGATAAAAAGGGTTAAGTAAAAGTAGTCTGCTAATGTCACTTGTTTCTGAAAGTATAACTGACTAATAGTTGGTACATATGTTTTGCACACACTGGCCTAGGACCCTATGCAATAACAATTAGATGATGATAGACAAATGGAAAATAAGGTATACACAAAATAGACAATTGCAAATATTCACAAGCTTATAGGAGTTGTCCTCCTGGGTAGCTGGCTTCAAACTTCTTCACGGTGCAACACGGTACAGATGACAATGCGGTGTGAAGGAAAGTTTACAGTGTATCAAGTGACATTCAGAAATTATCTTGCTGTATGTGTATACTGTGTGAACTATGATGTTGTTCGTGAATCTCTGCTCAAATGGAATAGCAATCTTAAAATGAAACAAGAAAAAAAAAGAAAGAAAGCTCAGCATTGCATTTGGCATCAGTGCTTATGCATAGAAACAGATGAGCTTGCAGAATTGAGGAAGCTGTAGTACCAGGGGCTGGAGCTCAATATGTTATAGCGCATCATGGGGTAGCAGATATTGGGGAGAACTTGCTGGTGTAAAGGAGGGATCTACACAGGTGAGTTTTATATGGCATACTGTTTGTATGAATCTTTAGTTGTTTACATAAAAAAACTCAGAAATGTATCTTGAATAGAGCTTACATTCACATAAGCTTACTGCAGCTTGGGAATGGCACTAGAAAAAAAAATGTTTATGTGCCTTTCTTTCTTTTGTGCAGCTCATGTATGAATGGCGGTACCTGTGTTGATGGTGTAAATAACTACACCTGCCAGTGCAGTCCAGGCTACACAGGCTCAAACTGCCAGTACCACATCAATGAATGCGACTCCCAGCCCTGTGCACATGGAGCCACTTGCATCAATCACATTGGATATCACACCTGTCACTGTCCCTTTGGTTACACAGGACCTCGTTGTGAGGTGGGCTGCAACACATCACTGTTTTTCCTGAATTTCATACTCAGTGTTGAGCTACAAAATACAGAGCCTGCATCTTTCAGTACCTAAAACTATTGTTCATAGTGTAAGCTACATGCTGCAGTAAAAGCTTGTGGGACATGCCGTGGGACCCGAGTATGTAAATTGCAGGTGAAGTGCTGTAAGGCAAGTGCCGATTATCTTTTCTCTAAGTAGTCTTGTACAATTCATTTTCATGGTCTGTGCTTAAAATAAGAAAAAAATTGCCAGCTAATAATTTCTTGGGAATTACGTGCCAGAACTATGATATGATTATGAATCCTGCCATGATGAAAGGCTTCAGAAATATCAAACACCAAAGGCTCTTTATAGTGCACCAACATTGCCAACATGGGCCTATAGTATTTCATCTTCATAAAAGTATGATCGCCGCAGCTGGTATTGAACCTGTATCTTTCAGGTGGGCAGCCAAGTGCTGTAGCCGCTTTACCTCTGTGGTACAGCCGGTATTATAAAGCAATAAATGTTCTCATATAATCCATAATTCATAGTCTATATTGGCCATAGGAATGCTTGAGATTTCGGTACCTGTAACACGCCCCCAAAATAAGATCTTGTATTGCTGATATTGCTGTAAGGTGCTGCAAAGCCACCTTTCAGTTTTAATAGCTTTCGTTACAAGATGAAGCTATAGGAGAGATCAACATAATCTTGACAGCACTCCCCCCCTTTTTTTTTATTATAGATGCTAGTAGACTGGTGTGCCAAAACACCCTGTCTAAATGGAGCTACTTGCAAGCAGTCAAACAACACATATCGGTGCATCTGCAAACCTGGTTGGACTGGTCTGCTTTGTGATGTGTCCATGGTCTCATGTGAAGATGCTGCATCACAGAAAGGTTAGTCTGCATTTATGGAGCCAAACTATATTGCCTAAGAACAAAACACTTTTACTGTTGTTGAAGCTCTTGTTGCAATTATTATTTTTTTATGAATGCATGACATACCTGTAAACTGCTTATATTTGTGCGCAGGTATCAAGGTGTCGGACCTGTGTGAGCATGGTGGCATATGTGAAAACATTGGGAACAGCCATCGCTGCCTCTGCCCTGAAAGCTATGAAGGCAGCTATTGCCAACGTGAAGTTAATGAATGCCTCAGCAACCCTTGTCAAAATGGTGCCACTTGCCAAAACCTAATAGGCCAGTACAAATGTGACTGCCCAGAAGGATTCCAAGGACTCAACTGTGAATACAATATCAATGACTGTGACCCTAATCCATGTCACAATGGAGGCACTTGCCATGATCTCGTTAACAAATTTGCTTGCTCTTGCCGTCATGGAACAGTAGGCATTTTGTGCGAACACAACGTCAATGAATGCTTTGAAGGTGCCTGCCATCATGGTGGAACTTGCCTTGATAGAGTTAATGGCTACGAATGTGAGTGCAGGCCAGGATATGTGGGACCACGATGTGAAGGAGATGTCAATGAGTGTCTCTCAAAGCCCTGTGATCCAGTGGGCACACTTGACTGTGTCCAGCTGATTGACGACTATCGTTGTGACTGCCGTCCAGGGCATGCTGGTAGGCACTGTGAGCTGAAGGTGGACCCATGCTCATCAAACCCTTGTTTGAATGGTGGTATCTGCCATCCTGGACCCCGTGGACCAATGTGCATTTGCCAAGAAGGTTTCCGTGGTGAGACTTGTGCCAACCAGAGCTGCAGTGACAAGTGGCCATGCCGCAATGGAGGTCAGTGTCGGGGTCACTCCTGTGTCTGCCCCCATAGGACATCTGGTAGTCTTTGTGAAATAATTGAAGAGGAACTAAGTAAAAGTGCTTGCACACTGGGGGCTTGTCGAAATGGAGGAGTTTGCAGAGAAGTCGCAGGTGGCAGGATAGAATGCGACTGCCCGGCCAGGTGGAAAGGACCACGCTGTGAAGAGTATGATGGTGGCTATAGAGGAAGTCTGTCAACACCTGTAGAAGGCATCTATGATACAATCTTGAAAAACCTTGAAGAAGAAAAGAAGAAGTGTGCCATGCGACGGTGTGAGAAGAAAGCAGGCAACCGTCATTGCGATGAAGAGTGCAACCTATACGCCTGCAACTTTGATGGTGGAGACTGTTCATTAGGTAATTTCAGGCTGCATGACATCATTTGTCACATAAGGATCAAAATGTAACCAAAGAATATTTGTTTCCGCTTGTTTATTCTCTTGCTCTAACACTTAATTTTTTGTTCCTAACTAGGCATCAACCCCTGGATGAACTGCACTGCTGCAATCAAGTGCTGGGATGTGTTTGGGGATGGTAAATGTAACATGGAATGCAACAATAATGACTGCCTCTATGATGGCTTTGATTGTAAAAAGGACCTTCGGCCTTGCAAGTAAGCATAATTTGCTACAAACAGAAACTCAAAAAATATATTACATGCTTGCCGTTTATTGTAGTGTTGGCAAAAATATACTCATTCTAGCATAAATGTAACTGACGTACTTGTTAATCTTCTTTTTTCAGTGAACACTATGACACTTACTGCATGAGGAACTATGGTAACGGATACTGTGACCAGGGCTGCAATAATGAAGAATGCAACTGGGACGGCCTGGATTGTGAAAACGGACCCCCTGACCTTGCCGAGGGTTCCATTCTCATCATGCTTTCCATAGAGATAGAGGTTTGTTCTTCTGTGTTTTTACCTAAGAATTAATGGCACAATAAATTACAGACAATGTATATATATAAATATACAGAGTTCTCCCTATGGTGGGCAGCCGTGCAAATGCTGCCCACAACTCCTTTTCACTGCCCACCACTTTTTATTAGCCATGCACCGCTTGAATTGACCTCATTGAAATTTTAAATGCCCTCCGAAGAACCAAAAATGGTAACTGTGTGTGTGCAACAGCAGCGGGTCAACACAGGTGACTGTGGCATCAGGGTTCGCTCCAGTGAGCTCCAGTGCGAGCACTCAAGCACATGCACTCTTGCTTCTGTTTTCTGTGTATACAAATCTCCCTTTGGAGTCTATTGCAGGTGATGGATGCTTATCATAGCTGCTGAAAATGCGTGAGCAGAATAAATCCTCATCGCTGTTTTACATCCTTTAAGAGCTCCCACTTTTTAAAATGTTGTGGGGCCACACTAGCGTAGTTGGCTGGAGAATTTTTGTGATGAAGATTCAATGTTCTTTAATTAACATCTCGGAAACCCTGGGATATTGAAAGAGTGTGTGTGTGTGTTGCCTATATATAGGCAACAACACACATACATATATATAAACGCAAACTGAGGCCAAAGGAGGCTACTGTAGGCCTGTATCATAGTGCACTTACAGCAACAACTGAGCTTGCCCCTTATCAGAATGCATTTTGTAACTAACCTGTGGTGAAATCATGAGTTTGTGGTTAAGCATATCTCCTCGATGCAGCTATCAGGGGTCACATCACAAAGAAAAATTATTGACTGCATTTTTTTTTTTTGCACTTATCTGGCTATTTTTTATGCTTGTGTTGTTGGCATGTTTCCACCCTCTTTATGACACTCCCCTTGATTTCCCATGCTTCACTCTGACAGTTATAAAGCACATCATTCTTCCAAATAAAGTCAGTTGTTAGTCAGTGCCTGTATGTCCATGTCTCCCTTCTTGCGGTTGTCTGTTTATGCTGGTACCTATAAGTTTCAAGAATAAACCAATTTGCCATACAAGTTTTTATGTGGTTAAGCAGTGTGGACATTTTATAATGTAGTGACACCTTTGCATTAACCTAGATGGTGTGCCTGTGTACTGTCCATGTTTGTGCAAAGGTGGCTTCTTTTTTTAAGCATTTAGTAGAACTACTGACATTGCGATGCAATTGCATCTCAAGTGTTTTTAAAAAGAGCTGATAACCACTACTGCATGAGCAAGACCATTCGAAAATAAAGACTAAGGCTAAGATTAGAACTCCCTGGTTATGGGGAGCTTATTAGCTTATGACCGAACAATGCGTTTTATGTTACAGGTTTTCAAGAACAACACTATCGCTTTCCTTCGTGACATTGGACATGCACTGCGCACCAATGTGCTCTTCAAGAAAGACCCTAATGGTCAGGCCATGATTTACCCATGGAAAGCAAATGAAGGTCAGCTGCCGAACCACTCTGTTCTTCCTGTACCACGCACAGGGTAAGCATTGATGACTCATGGTACTCCTGTTCGTGCCAAAGTGTTAATGCACAAAAGCTGAACCAAGTTGCACGTACTTTTTCAGAACAATTGTGCATATTGAAATAGACAATCGTCGCTGCCTCAAGTCCCAGGGAGGTGAATGCTTTCAATCTGCAGCCAAGGCAGCTGAATTTTTAGCAGCAGCACAAGCCAGACATGCCTTGGAAACACCCTTTAATATAGAAGAAGTACTTGGCTCAGGTAGTGAGCAGGATGGTGCTGGAAGCGAAGGCAGCAGCACCAGTGCACTGCAAGTTGTCATCGGCATCATTGGTGTGCTGCTAGCTGCGCTTTTTATTGGTGTACTTTTCACTACCCAAAAGAAACGTGCCCGGGGCATCACATGGTTCCCTGAAGGATTTCTGAGCACCAGCAATGGCCAGAGACGCCGCTCAAGGCGCAAGGGTCCAGATGGGCAAGAGATGAGGCAAGTGACCTGCTCATATCACAAGCCTTCAGATAAGCAGTTGCTTGTGGGTGTTTGCATGCAAGTATATAGACCTACCCACTTACACGCAGTTGTTCACAAGCAGGGCACTCACTGCTTATTATATTACACATATTGTGTCAAATTTACAATGTGTTCTCATCTGTCTTTTCATTTATTACTGCCCATGACTCAATACTGAATTTAATTTACAATTAAATCTACAGCGTCCTTACAGATTCTACTATTCTGTCTTTTTATTCTGACAGAGGCCAAGATCAGGCTACCTAATCATAGCTACTTCATAAACAGGCATATATGAAAGGAATGGCTAGTTGGTGACTTTTCATTGGCGAGTTGCACAAGTACTGTTGCTTTTACATTCATAATTTGTTTAATCTGCATTGCAGAGTTGCTCAAGCAAATGGCGATGGACCTCCAGAGGCATGGAGTGATGATGAAGGGGAGCGACCACCAGCAAAGCGTGCGCGAGGCTCACCAGACTCTGGGTGTGGGGATACGGTCGTCTCAGACTATGAAGATGAACGAGACCCTCGACCATGGACCCAGCAACATTTAGACGCTGCAGATGTGCGTCTGCCTGAAGTATTGCAGGCACTCACCCCACCACAAGGCAGTGATCTTGACCACAATGTCGATGTCAGAGGACCTGGTGTGTATGCCTATTTGTCTTTAAAAGCCTCTTGATTTGAGTTTGGTACTGAGACAATACTGAACTCAAATCTTAGGAGTAAGGGGGAAAAAGTGCGTTGAAACACCCTAGAAAAGGGCATTACTGTATTGCTTGTGATCAGCATCTGATGATCTGTGTTTTTTCCAGACAATTACACATAGGTTTCTACTTTTTTTGTGTGGGTATTGGGTCCTGCACCTGTCCAGTTCTTCCTGCAGTTCACCAGATGTGAAAATTCTGATCCGGTAAAACAATGTATATCAACTCTAGCTTCATAGTAAGCATCTAATAGCTTTCGTAAATTGTTTTCTTTTTTGAACATTTGCTAGCTGTAATTAGTTCTAAAACTATGTACTACTATCCAATTTTCATGCTTCTTGTGAAATGTGAGGGGGTGAATTTGTCTAAACATCATAGTTTCATAAGGGATAGTTTGTTTTATTGTTATTGTATTAAAGCTTCCATAAATATCAAACTGCTATTAATCTTTTATATTAATTGCAGCCTGTGTACAGTACAAATTATTAACAAGGATGCATAGTATATTTTTCTGTAATAAAAACAATTCATGTAAATTAGTATTAGGTGTGGTGCCCCATACAGTTTGACAATAATGGATTCAATGTTTGAGAATCTGTGCGATTCACTACATTCTTCTTACCATCAATGGAGATTTGGGATGGAATGAAATTGATAATAATTGAATTCACTGGGTGCCTTGGTAGTTGTCAAATGTGCCTTTGTGACAGTCACATTATGTAGTGCAATAAATGCCTAGGTACCTCTTTAATCTCCTATATTTCCTGCTCCTCTCGCATGATCCTTCGAACTTCTTTAACCGTGGTGCTCACTCAAATAATGCTCTACTATACAGCTCAGTTCAGTTTATTTACCTTGAAGGCCTCCTGAAGGAGGCATTACATAAGGGGTGGGTTTATAATAATAATAATAATAATAATATATACATGCACACTTCGTAATTTAGAACTTGGTTTATAAGAAGTTGACGCAAATGATGTCTTCAACAGGTGGCTTGACACCCTTGATGCTTGCATCATTTCGTGGTGGTGGTGTGGATACTGGGGAAGAGCCAGAAGAAGATACTGGATCTGCCAACATGATCCAGGACTTGTTAATGCAAGGCGCCCAGCTTGGCAGCACTACCGAAAAGACTGGCGAGACATCGTTGCACCTTGCTGCACGCTATGCACGAGCTGATGCCGCCAAACGACTTCTTGATGCTGGAGCTGATGCCAATGCACAGGACAGCTCTGGGAGGACACCACTTCATTCTGCTATTGCAGCTGATGCTGTAGGAGTATTTCAGGTAATTATTTTTTACATAAACATAGCCCTCTTCTTTTGCCCTGATCTTTAATATGTCATTACAGATGTGAAATTTTGTCATATTATGTTCCGTGTGAACATGCTACAGTCAAACCTCGTTAATACGTAGTTGGCTGGGAATGACGTTTGGGTACGCACTAAGCGATGTACGAATTAACCGTCAGTGCTGGTTTAGCGGCTACTAACCAGCCAAAAATGAACGTCACGAACTCCATAAACACACTCACGCACACACAGGCACGCAAGCTTTATTCAAGGGCAGGCAGCAAAAAAATCTGTTATTTTCACTTGCCACCATGGTGGCCTTGCCGCGACGACAGCATCTCAACTCAACTGAATTGCACAGGTTTTGCGACGGCATCAAAACCTGTGTAATTCAGTTGAGCTGCGAAAGTTAGCGCTTTCTCAGTAAGAAGCGGTCCAGTGACAGGCAGGTTCATGCTCCGCGCCTTCTTTAACCAAAGAAGCAGGGCCTTTTCCACTTCGGGAAACGCAGAGTCTCTGATGCGGCACCTCTTCAGATTGCTGCCTGTGCCGCCCCTCAACTTTTCGCGAGCATTTCATATCCCGCACACAGTCATCGGAGGCAAGTCCTTTACACGGGCTACCGCAGATTTCTTCGCTCCATTTTCAATGGTGCGAATGACTTCCATTTTTTCCTTAACACTCAAAACGCGATACTTCGGCATAGCAGTCCTCACGTGCGAATTAAATCGCACAACACGCGCACCAAACAATTAAAAAAAAAAAACGCCGTGCAAAAGACCGTTGTTAAAGAACACACCACTGCGCAAAACACCACCGGCAGACACGGGAGAATGAAAGAAAAAAAAAGGAAACGTGGCGGATTCCAACAGCGAATTCCCGTACCGTCAGCCGCTGCGGACTAACAAAAACCAATCTCGTAGGCCATACACACAAAAAATACGTCAACGTGGCGATCTCGAAGGCCATGCTTTTGCGCGCTTTGATAAGCAACAGCCGTACGAACAGAAAATACGTCAACGTGGCCATGTTTTGACGTCACTGTCGCTGCAGTTTACCAATCTCAAAGGCCATACTTTTGTGCGCTTCGATCGGCAACAGCCGTACGAACAGAAAATACGTGAACGTGGCCATGTTTTGACGTCACTATCGCTGACAATTTTAGTCCGGTCGCCGCCGCTCGTGAATCGAACGTCTGCGCAAGTGAAATTTTGCCGATTTTCTGCCTGTGAACATATAAAAACAAGAAAATGGTACGTACTAACCGTATGTAGTGCAACAAGCGACTACGGCTTAAGCGGTCAGCCAATACATGGGGTTCAATGGGGACTGGGTGGGGGAATCTTCGCGACTACGTTTAAACGGGAGTTACACATTAAGCGGGTACGTATTAACGAGGTTTGACTGTATAGTGGTTGTCGTTCTTGTGCATGACTACAGTCAATTATTACGCTGAGACCTACTAAAAAATGGTAGATAGCATATGAGTTAGCAGGTTTACCCTATATGTTCTTGTGTTTGTTTGGTTTCTTTCCCAGCAGATCCTTCTGCGAAATCGTGCCACAAATCTAAATGCCAAGATGAACAACGGGATGACTCCACTTATTCTTTCCATTCGCCTTGCTATGGAGGGTATGGCAGAAGACCTAATCAATGCTGAAGCAGATGTCAATGCAGCAGACTCTGACTCGCGTACACCACTCCACTGGGCAGCTGCAGTCAATGATGTTGCTTCAGTACGTATGCTTTTGGCTCATGGTGCCAACCGTGATGCTCAAGATGTGCACGAGGAGACTCCCCTGTTCCTTGCTGCACGTGAGGGAAGCTTGCAAGCGGTGCAGGCATTGCTTGACCATGCAGCAAATCGAGACATCACCAACCATATGGACAGGCGGCCACGTGACGTTGCTCGTGATCGCATGCACCTTGATATCGTCGAGCTGTTGGACAAGTATGTACCAAGCCCTCACATTTCTGGCCTCTCCAGCCCACCAATGCTGCTGTCCAGCCCAACAGTCATTGGTTCCACTAAATCTGCCAAGGGCAAGCGACGGCAGCCACAGGCCAAGAATGGTGCCAGTAGTGCCCTGCAGCAGCTTGACTTGTCAGCAACATCCCCGAAAATTGACACTGCAGTTACAGTTCCCAAGAGGAGGACGCCATCTATTAAGAAGTGTAGGGATCCACCTCCATTGCCAGATGTTGCACACTCTCTTGACTCGCCTCATGAATCACCAGGAGGCCCCCTGTTTTTGCCTCAAGAGGCTGTGGCAACTTTCACCAAGCAACCACCATGCTACGAGGATTGTGTCGGACCTGTCTATGCTGGAGTGTACGATCTGCAAGCTTATGCTAACACAGGTCCTGCTTCTATGTCACAGCAGCAACAGCAGCAACAGCAGCAACAGCAGCAGCAACAGCAGCAACAGCAGCAGCAGCAGCAGCATCAACGCCAGACCTCTGTGCCCTCAAATATGAGCAGCTATGGCATGGCCTCTTCACCTGCCAAGCAGAGACCCTCACTCCCAACATCACCTACTCACATGGCTGCTATGCGAGCCGCACACCAGCACAAATTGCAGCAAGGGGGCCCAACATACGACTACCCAGTGCAGCCAGCCTACTACCACTACCCTACACCGCCATCTCAGCACAGCCATGGCAGTGGGGCTGAGGTCACACCCCAGCACTACCTTCATCCAGGTGAGACCTACCTGACGCCATCGCCTGAGTCACCGGGACAGTGGTCCAGTTCTTCTCCTCATTCAGCACAGTCTGACTGGTCAGAAGGCATTTCCAGTCCCTTAGGACAAGCACTAGGTGGGTCTGCTGACTCCAAGCAGCAGACGATGCAGCAGCCAGGACTTACTCACACCGACTCTGTATTTATCTAAGCCACTGTGCAGTACAGACTGAAAAAAAAAAAAACTATATAGATGTATATTATGGGAGGCGGACTGCTTAACCAAGCTTCCCAAGGACACTGTGTGTGCTGTGCTCTTAAGTGAAAGACTGACTCATTGAGCATTTTCGTGACGGACTACTTGTGGACACTCACAAAGATGTCATGTATACATGTTTTATTTTTAATTTGTAGGTTTATAGATTAGCAATGTATAGAAATGCCAAGTTGTGTCACACCGTATACATGTTGTTGGAGAAATGTTCTTGCTTGCTAATTGATTTGATGAAAAGTCAAAAGCACACTCCAGGCAGTGAGTGCCATGGACATGAGGTAGCTCTGTCCCAGTACATTTTAACATAGTCAGCCTCCAACATGTGTGTTGCAATCATGCACTGAAATGCATCATGGCACAGGTGAATTTAAGACCATAGTGCTATTTTTCTACTTGCGGCTTTTAACATGGTTAAGAGTAAATCTGGTAAGCATGTTTTTATCAAGCAGCATAGAGCATTATTTATAATAGGTGTGTTTTCGAGCTCTATCTGTTTTGTCCCCAAAAAGCCCGATTAACTTGACTGCAGAGCGCCACTGGCTTCATATAGCTATGTCCTATTTCTTTATGAGGTCCATGCTTTCAGTGGATTACTTGAGTTTGCTTCTTGATGTCTCAGTCCTCACCAATTTTGTTTTGTAACCAGAGTCAATTTTCCTTACATTCTTGCCAGTATAGCCTTCATCGCTACTCATGAAATGACCAAACCGTCCTAATATTGCATCCTTGCTACACCTTTGAACACTTCAAGCTTGCACGTTAACAATATTCAGATATGGTCACTTTAAGCTCTCTTCTCTTCACATTCCACTGATACATCCTGGCATCATTTCAGGCATACCAAAAAAAAAAAAGAAGTGTCCTTACTCATTAGGATTGTTTTCAGCTGTGTAGAACAGTGCTGGTCATGTACTATATGACTGGCATTTAAGCCTGCCCTGTAAACATTTTCCATATCTGTTCTCATACGAAAACCCCGTAACATTCTTCTATTTCTTAAGTTCAGTAAAAAATTTTTTGGAGCTTCTTCCGGTATTGCCTTCTTCATTGATAAATGAGTTTTGCAGTTTAGCGTGGTGCCGACCAACATATAAAATTTTTCCTAAAATGATTATCTATGTTGCAGGCCATATGCTCCCATTTTGCATCTGCTTGTCCCTTTCCAAGATTACTGCTAAGATTTCCCCCAGCATTTAAAGTTAACTTGAATACTGTCTTTTACTGTTGCACACAAATGAGCTCTTGCACACAAACCAGAACAAGGAGTGTTCCAAGGTGCTGCTTGTGCACATTATTTAAACAGGCAATGGCTCTCCTGCAAACAGTGGTGGAGGCCCACCGTGACATAAAAGTACTAAAAAAGGCTGCTGGAAACCTTCATTTTTGCTTTTCTGTGTAGTTCTATGATAGGGAGACCGTCTTCTGACTACCATATTATTGGCACGTCACATTTGTTACTTGCAGTGAGCAGTGAAGTCTTTGGTACATCAGTCTTTACTCAAGTCCACCTGAGCAGCAGGTAGTTGTACATCAAATGACAGTTAATTTCAAAATACACTGTAGGTTAGAATGATCTGACCTTGCTTTTTGTGAGCTCTTTTGTTGAGCAGCCAAGTAGAGTATTTTTTTATAGAAGAACTTCAGTTTTGTTATCTAAGTCCACTGCTGTCATATAATCAAGTTCCGGAAAGCCTAAAAATGAGGTGAAAAAGATAAAAATCTTTGCTTCTTGAGAAGTGACAAGTTGCTAAAACAAAAACCCATCTTCAAGAGGCTAGAGGATTAAATTGTAGACCCCTTGACATGAAAAATAATATTGAGTATGCTTTGTACCAAACATATTATATTTTTCAGACATTCATTTTATATTTGTTGTAGTAAGCACATGCCAAGTTGCTCATATTTACTCAAGATTGTAAAAATGCATTGTGTTGACAAAAGTTTACCCTAATAAGCTCTCTCTCTCTTTTCTTCTTTTTTTTTTCTTTTTGCTATTGCTATCGCTTGTAAATAAGATCGTGATAAAAACTGACGGTAGCCAGCATTTCAGCTACTCTTTACAATGAATAAGCAGGGAATCAGTATTCGAACTGTTCAGCAGCTCACCATCGTAAGCATATAACTAGTTTACCAAGACATGTGCACATAACAAGAATGATTAAATCATCAAGGAAAAAAAGGTAATGTTTCTTGCATGCTTGTAAGCATTGTCTGTATGTGCTGAACCTTGCTCAATCCTGGAGAACTGCCAGTATACTACGGTTTTTTTCAGATCAAGTACTGTAATTTTGTTTGTCATTGCTACATATTTATTTCACAAGATGGGGCCAAAATGTTTGTGCACTCTTGTACCTACTACTCTCACTACTAACTGGCAATGTTGATTGTTCTGTAGGCTTGTGAGAAGCTACCTTGATTAAACGAGCAGGAAAATACTCGGCAAAATAATATTGTTTTATGTGTTATTGTAAATAGGCCTTTTTCTTCTTTCTTTTTTTCTGTGCCTCGGCTTTACTGTATGCGTCTGACTTGTCTTAAGGGTCATTTTGGCCTAGAGAGTTTGTTACTACTCATTGAAAATGCTGAAAATGTTTTTTTTTTTTTCACACTGTGAAAAGCCGGTTGGGCATGAGGAACATTGAATGTGCTGTACAAAATGTGATGTGGGACTATGCAAATATATATAGTATATATATATATTATATATATAAGATGTATACATATGTACAAAGTCCAAGAATGCAACAGCATTCAGAACAAGATGGAAACTTAGCAGTGCATGTACATGCAATCCTGCCAAATAATACATATGCAGAATTCCCTTCATTGCCAATGCCAGAAAAAGAAATTGTGTTCATAGAGATGCCTGGTTGGTCATTTTCATACTGTTCAATGGAAACATGCACAATAAAGACAGTTCTTTGAATATGTTGTATTATCATTGCTAGGCTGCCTAGTGGTATGTAATATTTATGAGACCAGTGTGAATCTAATACAGGTGCACAACATGAAGCAGTTGATCTAGAGTTCTGTGTGTTTTTTGTGGATTAACTTAGCAAAGTACTAAAACAGAGTTCGTAACATGCATTAAAACAAACTATTTTTTAGAATAATTGTTTTCTTTCTCCATGTAAGTACTTGTACATCAAGCTCACTTTAATATGAATTTTATTAAGACACAATTTTCTGATAACCTGGAGAGTTCAAGTATCCCAGTGCATAGAAGGGTGGAGATTGGGGCTAGTTGGTACTGCAATATCTTTAGGGCTTCAGCATGCTTTTGTCTGCTATTATCCTTATCACCCCTTTCCACACTAAAAACCATAATGATATTTCTTGTGCAATTGTCCATTAGCAGAAACATACAGAGAGCTGTTAGAATTATGCTTACTCAACTTAAGGAAGAGCAACCGATGGGTCTCTGGATTAGTAGGCTTTGTGAAATCCAAGTGTGAAATCTATGATTAATCCCTTACTAGTGTTGCAGTTTTTGAATATGAGTAAGGCAGAAAACTGCTTTTGGATATTGAGTCAAATGATGAGTACATGTGTATGATTAGAAGATGCAAAGCAGGAAGGAAGTACTTTTTGCTACTCCTTTAAAACAATTATTTAAACAGCAGGTAGAAAAAACTTCTGGTAATGCACTCATTAGAAACTGTAATGCAAGAAAATTAGCTGTGCAGCACCTTCATAAAGCAAGTGCTTCTGAAAATCTGAAACACAGCTGAAAATGGGCAAATATAATGCTCATACATAGATGTTTGTATGTCTAAACACTAAAATATTGTTTAGGTAACATTGCTGAGGAGCGATCTTGTGAACGGCAGTATGCAGTGACTGGGCTTAGGACAAACTACTGAGGTAGAGAACATATTTCTTGGCACTTACATTTTAACTGCAAGAGATTGTATGCATTAAATAGGGGTGTGTGAATAGTATAATTATGGTTCGAAGCGAATAATCGATAGGATAAAATAAATTTCAAGGAAATAATCCGAATACCTATTAAGTGTCTGAAAGAGATTGAAACCTAATTTAGACAAAATTTCTCGTTTGTGAGAAGGAATCCTCTGTTTGCATGCTTGGCACATTCAGTCATCCCATAGAATCATTCAAAAACATATATAACATATTTTTTGTTTTTGTTTTTATTCAGTTGTTTATATATATATATATATATATATATATATATATATATATATATATATATATATATATATATATATATACACACACACAATAAGTGGACGGGGGGACGACCGTTTATATATATATATATATATACATATATATATACACAATAAAGTGGACGGGGGGACGACTGCCTTCGTAGCTCAGTTGGTAGAGCATCGGACGCGACATCCGAAGGTCGTGGGTTCGGTTCCCACCGAAGGCAGGCTTGTCTTTTCATCCAATTTAATTCCTTTCTACTTTCTCCACAATTACAATACCACAAGTAACTTCCCCTATGCTTTCCTAGGCTTCATTGTCTGTTTGCTCATTAAGTTGTTTCTAACAAATAAAGAACGAGCCCTTGGCCCCTTCCCTTTCGTTATATATATATACAAACACACACACAGACTAGCTGCTATACATGCAGTAAGAAAAGGTGCGCATTTCTACACAGGCTGGTGTGCATACAGGTGTGTATGTCCGATGTCCTGACCCCTCCCCCCTTAAATTTCTCCAGCACCCCTAACAGGGTGATAGTTAGCCCTGTCACAAGAAATATAGGTACCAGCATTCCTCAAGAGTATTTCTCAACTACCAGCAGTAACAGCATTGTAGAAGTAAAGCTGACTTGCACGCATAGGTATTTTCCATAGGTGTGCTGCGTTACAAAGTAGCCATGGTTATTTTTTCTCATAAGCACCCTGGACCTCCCGGTGCCGGAATTAGTCCCCATCTTGAGATGTCATTGGTTGCCTTTACCATTACCTGGAAAAGTCAAAGGGTAATTAATTTTCCGTCTCTTGTGACCTATTTCTACAGATTAATGCTCAAGGACAGTTTGTGCTTTTATATCTACTTTTACTTGTAAACTGTTGGTGAAGGGGGCAGTTAGTGGATTTGGGGGAAGGGAATAAGGGATGGTTTCACTGAGTCCAGGGTACGCAGATAGACCAAGAAAAGACAAGGCTGTCTACTTTGTGTTGTCACCTGTCAGATGAGTGTACAGTCTTACAGTCTCATTTTGATCAACTGAATATGTCCCCAGGTCATATAGAGTTCAGGTGTCTGCCCTTCAATGTCACGTAGCGACTGCACGGAACCTGGCGCAAAAGTGTCACAAAAAATAATATTGACATTTATTCTTTCCTCTGTCCAATGTTCCACGTCAAAGCCAGCAAAGGTAAAAATGTGTGCCAAGAAACCATACAGCCAAGCTCTTTGCTTCACGGGTTTTCTATTCCTTAAAGGGGTCCTCAAATACAAGTTACGCATGTTGCCTTTATTACATGTTCACTTGATGTTGGACTGAATGATGACGATGGCACCAATCAAAGTGGTGAAGTCAAAGTGTATTATATTTCAATTTGCACCTTAAATAGGCTTTCGCGCTGCATGCAGCATTGTACGTCAACAGTTTCTGCTAGCAGATGTGATGTTGTTATGCTGGTTATGCTGCTGGTTCTGACTAGCCAGGAAAAGTCGACAATAAAAATATGTATTGCACATGCTTGCAATGTACCAACTACTATAGGAAATTTAAACAGGGAGACATGTTTTATGCCTGCTAAATCTACTAAAAAGACATAAACTTGTGCATTAGAATTTCATTTTGTGTGCAACCTACACAAGCAGTCCTGTGCGACCCATGTGTTGCTGTAACTCATGGCGGCGATGCTGTGAAAAAGCGCAGTGCCACCTGTGGTAGGAAGGCCACAATGTGCAGCACACTTCTGTTACTCAAAGAAGTAAGCTGTGTTTTAAGTGGAAGCAGCATAACACGTCTCTCGATGAGTGAAATATGCGAAAGGGAATGCCAATATCTGTGTCGTCTGCATACTTTTGGATTGAATTTCAAGTTGAATAGCTTTTGTTTGCCCGCGTCAACCTTGAAGATTATTTTTGCATTTATCTCAGGGCAATACAAAGAACCTGTTGCAATGGAAAACTCGATTAGTAATATTTGGTGTCAGGGCCCCTTTCAGGTATGGAGCTTAAAATGCATATTATCTTAAAGGGGCCTTCCAACACTTTCTGAACATAGTCGGAAAACGCAGCCGATCAATTGTGGAGGATCCTGTGGACATTTCAACTGAATGTCGCTGCATTGCACTGCATGCTATGGAGAATTTGCAATTCGGTTTCAAAGCGACATTGGAAAGCACCTGCTTTTCTTTGAACAAATAACGTCGATAGGCAGGGAAGGACTATGCAGGGTATGGAAGAACTGATCATCACTAGCCTGTCTACACCTACTCCAAGGCAAAAGCCTCTCTTATAGATCTCCAATTATCCCGGTCCTGTGCTAACTGTGACCACTTTATCCTAGCAAACTTCTTGATCTGATCTGGCTACCTAACTTTCTGCATCCCCCTGCCATGCTTGTCTCCTGTAGGGATCCACTCTGTCACCAACGGTTGACCAACGGTTGTCTTGCCTTTGCATTACATACCCAGCCCATGCCCATTTCTTCTTCTTAATTTCCCCTAAGGTGTCCTTAACATGCCTTTCTCCCCTGACCCACTCCACTCTCTTCTTGCCCCTTAATATTGCACCTATTATTTTCCATTCCATGTGTCGCTGCGTCGTCCTCAGTTTAAGTTCAACCCTTTTAGTGAGCCTCCAAGTGTCTGCCCCATAGGGAAGCACCGGTAAGTTGCAAATGTTATACTCTTTCCTCTTGAAGGACAATGGCAAGCTGCCATTCATCATTTGACAATGCCTGCCAAATGCACTCCACCCCATTCTTATCTTCCTAGTTATCTCAGCCCTACAGTTCGAAACGGGGGTCACTAACTGGCCTAAGTATATACATTTGCTTACCTAACTTCTAGTGCTTCACCACCTACATCAAGCTGCTGTGCTCTCCCAGGGCTATTGAACATTACTTTAGTTTCCTTCATATTAACCCTTTCAGGCCCAGTGGTTTCAACTGAAGTCACCTACTTCAAAGGTCAAGGGACAAGTATAGATAAGAAGGCTGTTCCTCTGCTGGAACTCATATTTAGCATCTGCTCTACATATGCTGACAAGTTAATAGACTTATCAAAATGAGGACAAGTGTGAATGAAGAAACAAAACAACCACTTAAGCTGTTTTCCCGATTTGCTGAGGAAGCCTCTTTTTTCACCATGCAAAGAAAAGTCATATTTGTTTCAGTTTTGCATGGAATATTCAGACATTGACTCTCTGGTATTATGATATACCACTGAAATAATGTTTTAAGTAATAAATTAGCAAATAACATCAGTAGCGTTATTAAATATAAAGAATTAATAAGTTAATTTGCTGACAAATAACTCATGATTGAAAAATGAGAGCACATTTCTTTTCATTGCTTTGAACTACCATAATCATGCCCATAATAAATTGTAAAAACCAGTTGTTTCCATTAAACAATTAATTTAGGCCTGAAAGAGTTAATTTTCAGACCCACTGTTCTACTTTGCCTGTCTAGTTCAGTAATCATGCTTTGCGATTTGTCCCCTGAAGTTAGCTGGCAAGGCAATGTCATTAGCAAATCCAAAGTTACAGAGGTGTTTTCCATTCACCCTTACAGCCGCCTGTTCCCAACCTAATGTTCTAAATACCCTTGTAAGTGTGCTGTTTATAATATTGAAGAGATTGTGTCTTCTTGTCTTATGCCCTTTCAAGTATCTTTACTGCTCTCCTTATGGAGGACTATGGTGGCTGTGGAGCCATTGCAGATATCTTCTAGTATTCTAATGTAATGCTCGTCCACACGTACTGATTTCGCTATGCCTGCATGACAGCTGAGGTTTCGACTGAGTCAAATGCTTTCTTGCAATCTATAAAGGCTATATGTACGGGTTGGTTATACTCTGCATTTTTTTATTGCTTGATTGATCATGTAAATATGGTCTATTGTTGAATACCTTTTATGAAATTCTGCTTGTTCATTAGGTTGACTGAAGTCTAAGGTGGTACAAATTCAGTTAGCCATTACTGGTAAATACCTTGTAGATTACGTACGGTAAGCTGATTTGCCTGTCACTTGTCAAGTGCTTCACGCCACCTTTCCTATGGATTAGGATGATTTTTGCATTCCTCCAAGATTTAAAGCTTCCTTTACCTCCTCATTACTGGCGAGACGCCCACCTCTTCTGAACTACTTCCTTGTTCAGTATTACCCTGGATGTTGCAGCTACTGTACAGATCTCTGTAGAACTCCCTATTCGTGATGACATTGCCTTGCCACCATTGGCTGATTCAAGGACGCAGTTAGCGCGGCTGCTGTAGCCATGTTTCTGCAGTTGCGAAAGTGCAAATATGCTTAAAGAATAAAAGAGAGAGAGAAAATGCTCAAAATCATGGCATGCGCTGGCGCAGCTTCCTGCCCCTTCTTCACCCCCCTCTGTGTAGCTTCCAGTATGCTAGATCAGGACGGGAGTGAACATGCTTGGACAGTGGAACGTCCCTAAAACTTGACAGTGTAACTCCACTGATATGCACTGGATTTGAAAAATTTTTGTGGTAGGCTATTCATGAGTTTATAACCTCATGAATCACCTACCATGAAAATGGTGCCTATTTTTTGCATTGCAAGAATTTTATATCAGTTCAACAAAGAATAGGCCTTTCCATGTCCGACTGTATGCATTAGCTTTTTTTTTGTTTTTGCCACCACTGCTTTATTTTGGTTACATGGAAAGTTTGAAGTATAGAAATGATTATGTAAAGAAAAGGCATTGCTAAACATGGACACAAAGGGAGAGGAGTGGACAACACAAACACCGGTGTCCACTCCTACTCCTCTTCTCTTGTGTTCGTGTTTTGCATGCCTCTTCCTTATATAATCCTTCCTTCCTTCCTTGCCAACTCGCTCAGCTTTCTGTCCTTTTGGAATTATTTGAAGCCTCACGGAGGAACAATAGCTGGCAGTCATGAGGGCGTAGGAGGAGCATCACTGCAGACTTGAGCTGCAATGTGATGTGTATGTGATTGTGTAGAATTTGCATTACTGAGATGAAATATGCACTGCACAGATGACATAGACAGACAGAGAGATGAAGGAAACATGGACGATGCACCCTCACCACTTTTATTCTTTCGCTTTAGCTCATCAAATATATACAACAAAAGATGACATGGAAATGATGCAAGAAATGTGAATCAGAAGAAACTGCTAAATACAAGCATGTGTCTAACAAAAGCGAACTAACATACACATAATTCGGGTATCACCTTGAGTGAAACCTTTCATTCTGAATTCTCACTGCTACTGGACTAAATTGCACTGATGGCACGCTTACATACATCCTGGTTGTCAGTTTATTTATGAAATATGCCTCAACAATTTATCCTGCCTATTTTTTCCTACCTCCACTAACTTCTTAGTCTTAATTTAAGCTTTGAACAGTGAGCCGCCAAACTGCCCATTGTTGGCAACTTTCCCAACTGATTTTCATACTGTTGAAGTCTTCTGTTAATGCATTTGCTAGTTTGTCTAACATAGGCTTTACCAAAGAGGGATTTCATATACTACACCACTTGTGCAATCCCCATAACTGTAGTGATGCAATTAACTGGGCACTTAATTATTATCTCCTGGTAGGTGTTTACCTCCATGCACAGACTGTACAGTTTGAATGGCACTGAGAAAACCACTTTTAGTTCATTCCTTGTGATTTTTATTTTTATGCCTGTGTGCGGGCAAGAAGAATGAAGTTGTTTCACTTTCTTCAAAAGTTACTGAGTAGAAATTAGGAAAGCAGTCATTGATGAACAATTCTCCCTGTTTACCATTGTTTATGATTACTAATTTGTTTATATGATTTACCAGAAGGAGCTGCATTATTGTGGGAACGGAGTGTGGTGCTGTAGTGAGTGTTATGTGCAAAATGTTAGCAGACTTTTTGTAAGATACATAAGGAAGGGCTTAAGACAAGCGGAGGCAATCTCTCCAATGTTATTCATAGCATGTTTACAAGAGGTATTTAGAACAGTTGGATTGGGAACAGGTGGGTGTAAGGGTTAATGGTAAATGCCTCAGTAACCTCAGATTTGCTGATGACATTGCCTTGATAAGTAACTCGGGAGGCAAATGGCAAAGCACGATTACTGACTTAGACTGACTTAGACAGTAGAATGGTGGGCCTGAAAATTAATATACAGAAAACTAAAGTAATGTTCAATAGCCTTGGGTTCAACAGTCTTGGATGAACACAGTGGCTTGAGAAAGGTGGCAAAGCATTGGAAGTGGTAAGCGAATACGTATGTCTACTTAGGCCAGGTAGTGACCCCTGACCTGAACCATGAGGCTGAGATAATTAAGAGGATAATAATGGGGTGGAGCGCATTCGGCAAGCATTCTCAGATAATGAATGGTAGTTTACCATTGTCTCGGAAGAGGAAAGTGTATAACAGCTGCATCTTACCGGTACTCACCTACGGGGCAGAAACTTGGAGACTCACTAAAAGGGTTCAGCTTAAATTGAGGATGACACAGTGAGCAATGGAATAGAAAATGACGGAAACCTTTAAGGACAAGAAGAGAGCGGAGTGGGTTAGGGAACAAACTCGGTGTTAAAGGAGCACTGACACGAATTTTTGACATTCTCGTATTATTGCTTTAAATGAAAGCAGTGCCGTGGAGAACCCCAAAAAGTATCATGGTGCCTCGCAAGGCAATGAATATATTTTTAATATGGCTTCTTAAAAGCCACCTTTCGGTTTCGATTTCGAGGAGGTGGTTTCCTAGTGACGTGTCAACATAGTCGGACGTACGTCTGAGTCACGTAGGGACAGCAATTTGTGATAGCGTCGCTGCAACTCTGTCGTCTGTGGTCAATTACATGTGAGGCATGCAAACAATGACAATTTCAAAGTCGTCCAGTGACTCTGACAGCGATTTCGGCGATTTTTAATAGACTGTGCTCATACGTCGTAGTGTCCATTGCGCTGGAGC